>CP092721.1:15115348-15426401 GCA_030273425.1 Microplitis manilae
TGAACTCATATTTTTTAGCTAACCACTGGCTACTTTTCATATCTTGTCATTAGCTCATATTTTTTAGCTAGCCATTAGCTATTTATAGTTGCACACTCACTACCTCATTGTTTTAACCTAGCTATTGGATATAAGTTTGAATCATCCACTGGCTTGTTCTGATTAGTTAGCCATTGGCTAAGATGGCGTTACATAGTGAGGTTATGGCTGGCCAATTCTATTAGATAGTGATGAGGTATGACTCAAATCTGTTAGCTACGGGCTGGCCACCTATGAGTTTCAATTCTACTCGGGAAGTTAATTTCAAGCTGATGATGCGGAGAACTGTTAAAGAATGAAAAATCTGTGATTTACAGTCACTTATTAAATAGTAAATATGACAAAAATATCATTTTCACTCATTTTTAAAAAATTTTAGTTGGTTAATTAAAACTGTCACTTAAAAAATGAAATGAATAAACTGCAGTGACAAGTAAACAAATGAGAGTAATAAGGCTGCAAATGAACATTTAATATAGCTGACATCGGGCAGAAACAATTGTGTTCCTTCCCAAGGGAAGAAACACGCATGTTTCTGCCCGCTGTATGAAAGGTATTTTTGAATTACGAATTCGCTAGCAATTGTTTGCAGCGTCGGCTTGAAATTAGCTTGTTTCGACGGGCTGTAGAGACACTGAAACTTCAAGTTTCGATGCTGGTATCATGAAAAAAAATATTTAATCCGACATAGTAATGTTTTTATCCATTAGATCCAAATATAAGATCTACTGGTAATTTTTTTATTTTACGATTTAATATTTCTTTTTTTTTAATTACACGGAAAGAAATTTCCTTTAAAAATTACCGTTGAATTTACTGTAATCGTGGGACGAATGGCACGACCTAATCATTTGTCGGTAAGTCAGATAATTTTTAACCTTTTTTCAACAAATTTTACCGTAGTCTACTGTAAATTTTATTCGGTTTTCGGTAAATTTTATGAAGTTTACCACAAAATAAATGAATTTTTTCCTAATTTTTATTTCGAAAATGGTAATAAATGAAAGCACTGCATTATGTCTCACGATTACAGTGAATTTAACGGTAATTTTTAAAGGAAATTTCTTTCCGTGTATTACTGTCTGTAAAATTTTATAAAATTCCATAAATTGTTTGCAACCTTATAAATTTCCATTAGGCCATTTTCGGTATAAAATCTTACAAAAGAAATTTTATAAAATTTTTTAAAAAAGTTATTTCACGGATGAAAAAATTATCTACGAAAAACATAAATTTTAGAACCTAATTAGGGGAGGGGATGGGGGAGGGTAGGAAAAACGGGGTACCCCTAAAATTTTATAAAAAAAAAATATTTTTTTTTCGTCTAATTACTATAAATCCGATATATTTGTAAATTATTCATTAAAGTCATTTGATTGTGGTTCTAATACTCTTGGTTCAATTGTCCCCGACTAGTGGTTTAATTGCCCCCGCAAAGGGGACGATTGAACCATTTGATGCAGTTGTACAATTTTGTATTTATTAAAAATTTTCATCACTTGTTAAGTTATGTGCTTATCAGAAATGATAGTCTATACAATAAATTATAATTTCGTAAAAAAAAAAAAGTTATCATTTTGCTTTTATTCATATAAAAAGAAAATGTTAAAGTATTTTTGGTTCAATTGACCTCACTCTCCCCTACCCCATTTTGCCCGCGAAAAATAAAAATTTTATTTTTTAACGTCAGCTAAAAATTTTGTCTATTTACCTTGAATATCATTAAAAACAAAAAGATTTAGCGTATTTTAGTCCTCGACAACATAGTATTTCCTTAAGTACCCCCTTTGCCCCCCCCCCCTCCCATATATGTTTTCTAGTTTTATCCATTTCAAAAATAACTCTGATGAAAACTTATGTTAACTTTTATTATTATTTGCATTAATTTATTAATAATAATAACAATTCCTGTTCTTGAAATTTGTAAATAAAATAAAATTTTTTTTATATCTTTTTAAAAAAAGGTTTTTGAGCAGTTTAAAATTCAAGGATTATGGCGGTCCTAAAGGTCATACGACCGAGGTTTTTTTTCTCACGGGTCATATATCTATCGCACCTGGCAATTATTTACATGGTATTTAAAAGAAATTTATTTATTTTTTTGTTGTCACACTTTAACGTGATTTTCTCAAGAGCTCAAAAACTAGCCAAGTGAGTTCAATATTTCTTCACACTCTTGAGCAATTATTTATAATTTTTCAATGTTAAATACATCATATATACTATATCTTTCTTTTTTTTTCTTCTTAAACATTCTAGTATAGAAACTTCTTTAGCTTATGAAAGAGCAATGAAATTTTTTAATGTGATCGGCAGAAACTTGAGTTACCTTTTCTTATTCTTAACTACGATAAAACTAAAGTCGTTAAATTTTTTAGTGCGACTTTTCTTTCACATTTTCACATGACACTTTCTCACCTGCTATCTTTTATATAAAATGTTCATGTTCTAAAATTTCAAAGATTTAGCTCTAGTTATTCTTTACCTTTACGTGACTTTGCATATTTGTATGATTCAATAGCAGTAACAAAATATGAAACAAAATATACATTTGTATCATATATATAATATACGCAATATCAAAAAAGTGTAGTGTTCCAGTGATAACTTAGATAAATATCCTGGGAATAAAGATAAAACTGAAACTTTATTATATTTTTCAAAATTCATCCATAAACAGTCAATCTACTGTTTATTAAATATTTTCTCTTCGTTCGATTTTATCATAAAATTTTTTGTTACTGGTCATGAAAAAAATTTCTATTTAAAAAAAAAGAAAAAATAATTTATATAAATATAAAAAAGTGAACTTGCGATGAATTCCAACGGTTTTCTCATTCTTTATCCGGTTCTTAAGTTTATCTTTTTACTCTCCGTATTTCTCAAGGTATATAAAAGAATCTGGTTGTGCCTTGCAGCCGAATGTACACTTAGTTTTCTCGCAACACAAGTAAACTGGCCAGGACACTTTAATGTACCAAGTGAGTGTATATCCCAAGGGGATGAAACAAGACAACAAAACAACTATAAAAGAGTATGATGGCCATAGTATTAAAAAAAAATAACTTTTATTTTTTAAGTATCCCAATGAAATATACTATACGGTTCGATAGTTATAGAGTATATATAAACTTTTAACATCGCATGTTACATTTTGTTGATAGCCATCAAGACAGATATAGACAGTCATCCAACTAACCCCATCAATATATATATATATATATATATATATATATATATAAATATATTTATATAGTTTCAGTATTTAATGATACTTTCTCGTAAATCTCTCGACAACTCTTCAATCGTTGACAACTCCGCTAGATAAATTACTGCCAAGTTTGTGCTAAAAATATAAATATAAAACTAAAAGAATCTAAATATTTTTATCCTATCGCTATGATATATGTTTTAAAGGTGCGATTGACTTTCAAACACTTGTTTCCACCGTCCAGCAAATTTATTTCAACAAAAATAGTCGAAAAAAAAAATGAATATAAATTGAAAAAAAAAAAAAAAAAAAAAAAAAAAAAAAAAAGAAAAAGCAGTACAGTATTCCGTACACGGAAAGAAATTTTCTTTAAAAATTACCGTTAAATTCACTGTAATCGTTGCTCATAATGCGGCGCTTTTATTAATTACCATTTTTGAAATAAAAATTACGAAAAAATTTATTTATTTTGTGGTAGACTTCATAAAATTTACCGAAAACCGAATAAAATTTACAGTAGACTACGGTAAAATTTGTTGAAAAAAAGTTAAAAATTATCTCACTTATCGACAAATGATTAAGTCGTGCCATTCGTCCCACGATTACAGTGAATTTAACGGTAATTTTTAAAGAAAATTTCTTTCCGTGTATGTATGATTCGACAGATGTAATTGCACGCTATTTCATGACTTATAATGACATTTACGGTGAATCCTTAATTTATGTATCACATCGTGGATCTTGTTTAGCAATTAATCATTACATATTTTTTTTTATCTTTTAATTTTCATTATTCATGTAACATTTATCTATCATTACTGGCTACTACTACAACTTGTACTATTTTATTCAGAACTACTGTACTTACTGATGAGGATCAAGTTTGTTAAATGTGAAACCTGTTCCTATATGGAGTTTCATGATCTATTAAATCCCTTTCGCAAATAAAGCTGTGAGGGGAAAAAACCTGAACAAACGATCAAAGTGACAGGTTCAATCTTTTATTTTTATTTTTTTTTTTTTTTTTTTTTTATTTCAGTTTCTGTTTATGTTGAGATTTCTTCACTCAACCAAGAAAACTCGAAGAGTTATTTCTAAACCTCAAACAATATTTACCCAAGTGATCCGTTAAAATGAAATTTTTTATACTTAATACTAAATATGAATACTTCTTTGAGGGATTTTTAAGGTTATTCATTTTTAAAAAAGCTTTATACTTGTATTTTTAACTTCCCGTTAAGAAAATTGAAAATTTTCGAAGAAAAGAGAAGTTATTAGTTTCGGTCCGATTTTCGAAAATTGAATTTCTAACAGATCGTGACGTTTTGAGGTTCTAGGAAGCTATTCTGACTAATTTCAAGATGATGTCCGAGTGTATGTATGTGTGTATGTACGTACGTGAATATTCTGTAGCTTTTGAACGGATGAACAGATTTGGCTTTTTGAAGTCGCGTTTGAAGCGGCTCGTTAATTCCAGCAACTTTTGAGAAATTGAGCATAATCGGTACGATACGTTCGGAGATATTCAAAAAATAAAATTTTTTCAAAAATATTTTTTTATTATAACTTGCAATGTGCTCGACGAATTGATTTCAAAATCTAATCAGCTCTAAAAAGTTATAAGCTGCGTCGAATGCCACCTCAACCATCAAAATCAGTTTAATCGTTCAAGAGAAACCGTTATCAAAAGAATTAAAAAAACAATTTGTTTTCTTAGTTTTTTCGGAATTTCTCAAAGTCGACTAGTTTAATCAATTTCCAGATCTAATCAACTCTAGAACTCAATAAAATGCGCCAATTGCTACCTCAACCGTTTCAATCAGTCAATTCGTTCGAGAGATATCGTTGTAGAAAGAAATGGTAAAAAAAGGTTTTTCGCGAATATCTTTAAAACAACTGCATAAATCATTTCCAAAATTTAATTAGCTCGAAAACTCAATAAAACGCGCTGATTGCTACATTGAACATCAAAATCCGTCAATTAGTTTAAAAGATATCGACGACGAAGTGTGTTAAAAAAATAACATTTTATGTTATTTTCTCCGAATAAATCATGATATAATGTGTTTGAGTTTCAAAAGCTCATAAGAAAACAATGGCATTCCAGAGTACTTTCGAGCTCGAAGAGATGTATTCACAACAATATGTTTTCGAGCTCAAGGAGCTCAAAAACAGCGGAAAATTTAGGGGATAGCACGCAGGGCTAACCGATGCCCAAATTTTTTTTCATTCATTTATCGATTATTTCACTGTATCACTCTATTACATTTGAAATCAACTCCTCATCTTCATCAAGCATTAATCATGATCGGTAGTGCGAAAACTTGTATGTCTACTAATAGTTAATTGAGTAAAAAAGACAGACTTGTTTATCTATCCATCCAATAAAATTGACCTCGTTTATTTTATAGATAATTTTATTTAATGACGTTATAACTTGACATTTTAATCATTCGTTTAATATATACATTTTTTTAAAATCCTTTTTACTACATAATAAACATTTATTGCATACGGGTAGACATAAATATTATTGCTGAGAACAGATTTTCTCGAATCAAATTTTTTTTTTTTTTTAATTTTTTAAAATTATGTATTTGAAGTAAGAAAAATTTCTTTTTTTTTGCCTTCTGTAATTGTCATTAACTTTTAGCCTCATTTTTGCCGTGATAATAACTCTAAATAATGTTTTTTTTTTCTTTTAAGTGAAAGTGAGATTATATTTAAATAAAATTATAAAGATATTTATTAAATGGAAAAAAATCTCAAGAGGTTAATTTTACCAAGTAGTCAGCTTGTAAAAAGTCACTTTAGAATATAACGATCGACTTGATGTGAAAAGCACCGAGGGATTTAGTGATATATTTTACCTTTTCTATGTAAAACTAAAATTTCGTGGTTCGTAGCCACGTATATAAGTAAGATTGGTAGAACAAGAGGAGACTTTTCGTGCATATTTAAAGGACGCTAAGTCTCTTGCAAGAAGCCAGAGAAGTCTAGTGTAGTATAAAATCAAGATTCAGGAACTAAAACTTAATTCTCACTGTGCTATTACTTACCTTCCTTTAATTTTCTCGACATTTATATAGTCATGATCATGTTATAATTTCTTTTTTTTATAATATCATTCTAAGTATAGAACGTATTTCAGTAGAAATATTTACCATCGATTATCAGCATTTTTCAATGCTGTTAAACCGGTTTTTAAATTATTAATCTCCTCAATTAATTCTCTAATATAATCTACTTCCTCAATGCACTCAATCTTATTTTCTTCACTGACATTTACTTTTTTCTATCATAATTATTATTTTTTTAAACATTTATAATCATAATCACTAAATTTAATTTCAATTTTTATTTTATTTTATTAATAAATAATTAATTATTCATTAATAAACCAGCAATTAAATTTTTATTAAAAATAAAATGAATTGGTATTAATTATTTGAAATATATAACTATTAGTTATGAATAATTCATTTCTTAAACTTGATATAATAAATAAATAAATATTATAATGGAATGTTTAAATTAAATGTAAACTGAATTTGAGACATTAAGAGAGTTAGCATCAGCATCAAATTGTTGAGTATGTAGATGGCAGGCTGACGGTATGCACCCAGGATGTTATGACTCTGGGAGTTATGAGACGACCGCCTGGCAGCAATTATAGCACGCCAAGAGTATAAACCTCTTTTCTTCTCTTCTCTTCTCTTCTCTTCTCTTCTCTTCCCTTCTCTTCTTTGGTCTTTATCCTGCTCCAGTCCTTAAATATCTATCTTTGTCGTCTGTTGTTGAGCGTAATTGAAATATCTCAATCCCTCTATTTCAAGTTGATCTCAAGACCGCAAACTCTGAAACAGAATTATTCGAGCGAACGATTCACGCGTCCGATCACTCTTGTTGTGTCCACCATAACCATCATCCGGAATAGTTATTTCCATCCAATTCGCCTCTCTGATCACATTTCTTTAAATTCCCTGACATTGACATTACTTATCCACTTGTCGTATTTCATTACTTTATCTCATTTTAATTATTATAATTATATTTATCTTAAGTATCATTTTCAATTTTCAACAATCGTTTTCATGGAAATTTTATAAAATTTATTAATTTTACCTAAATATAGATTTGTTTGCATAATTAAAAAATTTAAAAGATAATCTTTAAAGAAAATACAATGTGAATATTTAAAAATATACGTTTTATGTAATTAATAAAGATATTGAGTTGAATTTAGTTAAAAAAATCTGGGCATCGGTTGACCCTGCGGGCCAGCCCCAAAACTTCCCGCTGTTTTCGAGCTCAAGGAGCTCAAAAACATCGTTGTAAATACATTTTCGAGCTCTTCGAGGTCGAAAATACTTTTGCATGCCATTATTTTCGAAAAAAACAGTTTTTAACATTTCTTTCTCCCGCGATAACTCTCAAACGAATTATCCGATTTTGATGTTTAAGGTGGCAATCGACGCGTTTTAATAAATTCTAAAGCTGATTAGATTTTTGGATTGTTTGGTTGAGTTGTTTCAAAGATATTCGCAAAAAACTGTTTTTTACCATTTCTTTCTCCAACGATAACTCTCGAACGAATTCTTCGATTTGGATGTTTGAGGTGGCAATCGACGCGTTTTATTGAGTTCTAGAGCTGATTAGATTTTGAAGTCGATCGTATAAGTCGTTTTCGAGAAATCAATAAAAAACTAAAAAAAAAAAATTTTTTTTTTTCGTAATTGGCCAATATCTTCGAGTCTAATTGGTCAAATGATCTGAAATTTTCAGAAAAGTTGATGGCCAAAAAACTCTTTCGATTGCCGCCTTAACCATCCAAATCGGTTTATTAGTTAAAAAGTTATAAAGAGTTTACATACATACATACATACACACACACACACACACACACACACACACACACACACACACACACATACATACATACAGACACTCGGACATCATTCTAAAAATAGTCAGAATAGCTTCCTAGGACCTCAAAACGTCGACATCTGATGAAAACTCGATTTTTGAAAATCGGGGTGAAAACAATAACTTCCCGAAATTTTTGAAAATCATCGATTTTCTAAGCGGGAAGTTAAAAAATTTGAAATACAGCACTAACGTTTTTTTTTTTTAAATCTTAATTAGTTTTTAATAATTGTGAAGTTTATTGAAGTTTCGTTATGAAATTTCTCGTATTTAAAAACTAATTATACATGAAAAATGTAATTTTAAATTAAAATTACATGTTTTTTTTTAAATTGTGGATTTTCTAATAACTGCCAGCTTCAAAATTGATTGACTTAAAACAATAAAAAAACAATTATTGGAATTAAATAAAATAAAATGCATTATGATTTTGATTTTTATGACTTGGCATTTAAATAAATGTTAAAATAATCTATATAAATGTGCTAATTTATAATTTATAATATATATTTTTGACTGATTTGAACTTGTTAATGACTTCAAGTAATTATGTTCCTGAAAATCGGAACGTTTTTCGCGCAACGAATATGAGAAAATTTATGAAATTCTACTGCTTAAGGGTGACTTGAGGGGTAATTGGGGGTGCCTGCAATTTTCAGCTAACATACGAGCGCGTATGCAAAAGATTTCGGAAATCTTGATCCAGTAGATTTTTTACTTTTCATTGTGTTTTTTTATTTTCGTTCCGCAAAAAACATTCCGATCTTCAGGTTCATAAGTAATTCGCTTTAAATTTAAAGAGAAATTTCTAACACTGCGGTTACTGACAGTTGTAATTTATAATATTTATTTAAATATAGACATAATATATTCTCCGTGATCTGTGATGCTCATTGTATGCGGCAAACCGATTTTGAGATTAGTGTGCGTGACTTAACACATGAGAGACAATATATCTGTCACGCACGCGTTTCCACTTGGTGAATAGAATGCCAAGAGGCTCTCCTCTTGAACCAGCTCTCCATATAATATAGCATACACTTTCATCTCCATATGTACCTACCATATACATACATATATATATATGCTCTCTCTATCTCTTTAGCCCCTAACATTACATCATGTGATAGTGGTTTCAGCATCCAAACTGCATCCTATTGGAGCAACACAAAATACACATGTTACATATTTTGTGAACACGTGCTGAAATACCACTGTCCAAATTACATATGTCGGACTAACGACCCAACTAAAATACCCAATCAACTATAACTCACTTCCTCTGCTTACCATATTACCTCCTATCCTCTAAATCATATTTAAATTACTTCATTATAAATATATATATATATATATATATATATATATATATATATATATATATATATATATATATATATATATATATATATATATATATATATATATTTTTTTTTTTGTAGTACCTCTTAAAAATTTTTAATGATCGACATTTTTGTTGCAAGTATCATTATAGGTAACGGTATTAAATATATAAAGTATATTTAATATTTTATACATTATATAGTTAATTTAACCATACATAAATAAATAAATAAATAAATTTTATTAGTCAACTATTTTTACCATACTATTCCGGTCTAATTTTTTTTTAAAGGGTTGAATTTATAATTAGCGCTTGTATTACAACCCTCGACTCATACTACAACCACTTAAGTTTTTTAAAGAACAAAAAAAAATCTTATATGAAATATGGAGACTCACGTAGTTAAAGTTAGATGTCATAAAAACGTACATTTAATTGTAGTCATTTTTAACGAGCAGTGAACGAATATATATATATTTTTTTTTTTTAGTCTTTAAGCTCAAACTGAAACACAAAATTTTTAAATAATTAAAATAAAAAAAAAAAATGTTTCAAATAATTAAATTTTGTAATGTAACTAGATTCTTGTTGGGTTTATTCCTTAAGTGTATACATTTATGTTAATTAATGTAATGTCGAGTATAAAAATCGTCTAATTATGAAGAAGCGGAAGAGATAAAATGCAATGCGGCGTACACATAAATTAACGCAATATCTATGGTCTTACCTTGGGGCTCTCTTAACGTCTCTTATGAATATTGTTATTGGTAAAAGCCTCTGTGTATTTAATAGTAAAATAATCTTAATTTACATTATAACTTACATAAAATGTACTCTAAATATTTATAATATATTTTGAATAATATTTATACCAATAATTCAATAAAAATATTTACGTTTCAATATTTATTTATTTTTATTATTTTTTATAAATTAATAAATAAATTCATCAATTAGTTCATTTAATAATTAATCAAAATATCAATTGATTTATTTACTAAATAATGTTAATTGATAATTACGTTAATTAAAATATTATTAATTATTAAATATGTTAATTTTAAAGCATAATCAAACAAATTTAATATTATATAATAATTAATTTAAATTAATTATTGTACACGTTGCCCGGAGATCAATGACTTTAATTGAATGTATCTCTAATAAACGTGATTGTATCAATAAATAATATACCTGACAAATTAAATTATTAAAAAGTTTTAATATTATTAGTAACTTGAATGATATCATTTTAAATTGCAAAGATTTTTATAAAAAGTTTGTTACAAAGTTTTTTATCTTAGGATTTAAAGTAATTTAAAACTTAATTGAAACGAGATGATCCTTCAGTAAATTGCTTTGTTTTTATATTTTTTTTTTTTACACTCACATTCAATATTAAAAGTTACTGTCATGTTATATTTGTTTTTTAAATAATACATTTTTTATTTATTAAAAAAATTTTAATTGTCAATTGATTAACTTTTAATAATCGATAAAATAAAATAAATAAAAATTATTCATGTTTAAATAAATAAAATTCTCATTAAAACTTGACAATTTTTTAGTCGTTTTAATATATACTCATTAATTAATTCACATATTGTATCGTTATGAAAAAAAAAAAAAAAAAATACAAAACGAATCTTCGCCTCGTTACGCCGCTTTTTCAAGTTACATCGTTTGGAACGCTCTAATGATGTTAATTTAACTCAGTTTTATTTTTATTTTTATCCATATCAACCTGAATCTATATATGAAATAACAAAAATGAATAAAAACTTATGAAAAATTTATCTTTTAAAAAAAATTGCACTTGTTAAACTCTAGTTTTATTTTTTTTATATATAGAATGAAATTTTTATGATGAATAAAACTTTTATAAAACAAAAAGCCTATTAGCACATGAAAATTTTTTTATGGTTTACAAAAACAAAGCTGACAAGAAATTATAGCTTAAATTGAGCGATGATGATGAGTGAAAAAGTATGTCAGCGACATATAACTAATGAGTAAAGTAATTTGTAAAAGTAAAATAAATATAGTGCATGAATATGTTGAATAAAATTCAAAATAAAAATAATAAATCCAGTGGGCAAACACAAATAGCAAACGAAACACGTGACATTGTGAAACGTACACATGGATAACAGCAATGTGGCATTGCCAGTATCTCAACCGCAGTTCCGAGGCCACTGATCAGGTTTCAGTTCACCATAGTGCAGACAAAAGCCTCTGGACAGTTCATCCCTGTCAAGCTTCGTCTCCCATTCACAGTTCACTGTGGTTTCTTATTTGAAAAGCCAAAACTGACATTGACACTTCGCACATCCGCTTGCTCTTACTGTATTTATTTCGCATATAAATTTTTTTTTTTTTTTTCGAAATAAATATATCGACTGGATTTAAATTCCCCGGATATCATATCTCTTCAATGACACATACTCGAACTAGACAAACAAAATTTTTTATTTTATATAAATATTTGTTCTTTTTAATAACGATCAATCAACTTTATTTAATTCAAAAACCATAACAGCTTTTTTTTTTCTAACAAATATATGATGACGTCACGAATTATGAAATATATATATATTTTATGTACATTAAACACTCTAAAATACATATTATATGTAGATGCAAGTATGTATTAAGTTCAGTGAGCCGCGTATAACATTTTCGCGGTACAAGTATTTGGAGTGCTGACTTTTTGAGAAAAAGACGACGAAGCAGATATAGTAAGAGAAAAGTAAAAGACTGAAAACGAAAAATATTATATACATATACATATGCGTGTAATATGCATCTATAAACATCCTACATGTGCTACTACCCATACTTCCTGACTTGTTCTCTCCCTGTTCAAATATATATCCGGCTTAGGCAGCAACCAGTAATGCAGACCACAGTGGAAACAGCAAAAGCATTTATATCAAATATACTATGTACTTTCTATCTACGTCCTACATATGTCTCTCATTTTATCATAAATACATATATGTATATTCTCTTATGCATGTCAGATGGTATTCTCGTGTACAGAGACCGTCGAGAGAAATTTCGTGTTAGTTTATTTTAAACCGAAAATTCAACCATTTACACTTAACAACTTATGTACTCACACTAATCAATGTGTGTTGTATATAAATATTTATATATATTAATCTTATATTTGAGGAATAATAATTTATTTTTTTTATTTCAGGCTGAAGAATTAAATACAATTGTTGGAAATGCATTTCGTATGGCATACGTGGCGCAATTACAGCGCCAGCCAATTATCCAAGATGTGATCTTGCCTCAGTCAACGACTATTTATCGGAAAGATACACCCCAAGAACAAAAAAACGTTTGGGTGAGTTATTAATTTTAAATATTTAATATTCAAGTATTAAACTATTAAGGTAAGAGACCCAGTACCCGATCAGAGAACTAGTACCCGATCACTCATGTATTTGTATATTTATATCTACCAAATTGGCCTGAATATAAATATACAAATACATGAAAAGATCGAATACTAGTTCCATGATCGGGTACTGGGCCTCTTACCTTATTTTATATTTTTTTGTTTAATAATTTATTTTCATTTCTCTAATTTGCTTCCTTTTCTTAAAACTCGATTTTTAAACTTAGATTTAGATATACATTTATTATCAATCACAAAGAAATTTCGTTCTTAATTAACATGTTAATTGCAATTAATACACTAATTAAGTAATATAAAATTTTAATAATAAACAGCAACCTCTTCTCACAAGTACAATCTGAGATGAGAAAATAGTAATATTGAAAGTCTAACTTTGAGCAACTTTACAAAGATCTCACCCTAATACATTAAATGCCCCGTTTTCAAACCCAGTAAATATCTATACTCTATAATATCTTTTGCAAATTAACTTCTTTTTTTATTAAAATGTCTTATCAATAAATGTTTGTTTTTTTTTTTAAACCTCAACAGTCATTATTTTTTTATGTTTCTAATAAGACGAAATCAATTAAAGTAAAAATGGGTTCTTACTGGATTTTATAATTAAGCGCGCGTGAACTCAATTCAACTATTTATTTTTTAAAAAATTATTTTATTCAGCATTATTTTGAATTTTTTTTCTTGAAATTTTTCGAAAATCGAGTATTAGTCGAAAAATATTAATGACCTTTGTTTTATGATAAAAACTATAAAAAAACTATAAAAAAAAATTTTTTTTCCATTTGTATCCAATAATTATGTGTAAAAGAAATTTTTCTTTATATAAGTTACTTATAAAAAAATTTAATTTAATCAAATTTATTTAATATCCATATTTTTTTTTCTCACCTTTTTTAGTAGGTACCCCATTTTGCCCGCAAAAATGATTTTTTTTTTTTTTTCACAGGAACTGAAAACTTTTTCTATTTACTTTGAATATCATTACAAAAAAAAATTTAACGTATTTGAGTCCTCGAAAACTTACTATTTCCTTTACCCCCCCCCCTTCCCTATATATAACGAAAATAAATATTTGATTAAATATCCTACTGCATATACGTACACGGAGAAAAAAATATAGTAAAATTTACTAAAAAATATAGGAATAATTACTAAATTTAGATAGTAATCTTGAAACGCTTAAGATTTATAGGAAAAATTCATAAACAGATAAGTAAATTTTACTATCCCGTTTAGTAAATTTTACTATTCCGTTTAGTAAACTTTACTATCCCGTTTAGTAAATTTTACTATCCCGTTTAGTAAATTTTACTATTCCGTTTAGTAAACTTTACTATCCCGTTTAGTAAATTTTACTATCCCGTTTAGTAAATTTTACTATTCCGTTTAGTAAACTTTACTATCCCGTTTAGTAAATTTTACTATCCCGTTTAGTAAATTTTACTATTCCGTTTAGTAAACTTTACTATCCCGTTTAGTAAATTTTACTATCCCGTTTAGTAAATTTTACTATTCCGTTTAGTAAACTTTACTATCCCGTTTAGTAAATTTTACTATATTAGAATGGAAAAAAATTAAATTAAATTTTTATTAGCTTTTAACTTTTTTTATTATTATTACTATCATTTTAATTATTATTGTTATTTATGTCATCTGTATTGGTGTTGGTGTCGATTTTTGTTTTTTAAAAAATCACTGGTTACAACCGAGATTCGAACCCTGATCTCCCGCGCGCGAGTCCTTTCCTATGTCTGACAGCTCGATGTCTCATTTGGACAAATGTTTCAGAACTTGTAATACATATTTGTATATGCTATTCCCACCAAATTTTAATTTTATCTATACATAGTAGAATTTACTATACATATAGTAAAAAAACATAATCGTATTAGCAAAAAATACATTGCGTATAGTAATTTTTAATATTTTGTATAGTAACAAATCCTATATTGTATTAGAAAATTTACTTTCTTAAATTTGTATTTATTAAAAATACTTATAGTAAAATTTACTATACAGATAGTAAAAAATACAATTGTGTTAGTAAAAAATACAACACGCATAGTAATTTTTAATATCTTATTATGTAATTATTACTAACTAGTAAATTTTACTAAATGTTTAGTAATAATTACAATACAGAATGTATTTTTTCATATCTGTTAGTAAATTTTACTATAAGATTGTAATTTTTACTATATTTTTTTCTCCGTGTAGAATACAAATACCCTCGTCTTATTTTATAATTACGCGATTCAATTTCTTGTTAAAAAAAAGCAAAAACCTGATAGTCAGTTACGTTCTGACATTAAAACTAAATGCATTTCTTTATCTTAATAAATATTTATTCTATTTCCTTTGCTTCCCTTCTTGTATGCTGTAGTATTATTTACACTTATTAACTGTGTTATTCATTTATTTTAATTATTTAAGCATTACAATAAATATTTAATCTTATATTCCTTCAAATTCAAGCAAATTTAAATAACATCATTTACAAAATTCAAATAATACAATATATTTTTTTGCGCAAAAGTTTTCTAAACATTACACTCAAAAATAATAAATATTTTTATTGATAATAATGCAGTTTTATTTTTTAAAATTTGATTTAAACAAAAAATCATATACATTTTATTATTGTCAATAGTAACTATATTTCATTATCTTTCTGTTTGATTTAGTTATTTATGCAATGTTTTATTTACTTCATCGTCATGAGTAAATTTATAATTTTAAAAAATAAATTGACTATTTGTTTATCTTGTAATAAATTTACCAGTCGCAAATGTACGATAAAAAAAAAAATTTAATCAAGTAGATATTAATTTAAAAGAAAATACTGTTTTAACTCCAAAAAAATTTTTACAAACACGTTTTAAAAAATATATTTAAAAAAGTTTTAAGTATTTCTTGGTATAACGTCAACAACAAGCTAGCAAAGAAACCACTAAGTCCCTGTACAAACTAGCACTAGGTGTCCTATTTACTGACTACGTTAATTATAAAGTTAACCCAAGATTTAACGTCAGTTTCAGTTTTTAACTATCCTCGGCACCTAGTTTACAAGATATAATATTAAAAAATTGAAACAGCATCACTATGAAAATATTTACACTTAATAAAATACCCGTTAAATTTTATTTCTATTTACTTATGTATTATATTTACGGTACAGTAGTCATTTATGTTTTAATTGCAGAATAAACCACTGGGAGGTGACAATAATTCAAAAGAGAATATAGGTATCAGTGGTGGTGGTGGTGGTGGCGTTGGAGGTGGAGGAGGTGGTGGCGGTAGTACTGGTGGTCTAGTGGGTGGCTGCAGAAGCCCATCCTCGAATTCGTGGCTGAAGAGTCGAACGGCGCCCACGTCTCGTTCTGGAAACGGCACATCAACAGCGAACATGAACGTACAGATCGGTAGTGCCGGCTCGCCCACGCTGCGAATCCCAACCGTCAAGGTATGTTTACTTTTTCTCGTTATATTCATTTAGTAATTAATTTTTCTTGTCTGTCTGTCTGTCTCGACAAAAAAAAGTTGTTGCAAATATAGCCCATTAATTATTATTTTTTTGTTTTTTCATCTTAAAGATTCTTTATATATAAATGTTACAGACACCTAATTCCATACCAGGACTACGACCTTCTCACCCATTTTCCAACGTCCTTGGTCCAATAACAAACCAAGATGATCCAAAGAGCATTTCGCAACAAAGTACACCGAGCAGTGATGAAAGTAATTCGCCAACGGAGCTTAACTCGTACAAAAGACTGACAGACAAACCGCCGCTGATAAAGCGGCTAACAATGGGTCTTACGGGTGGTGTCTTGGGTCTAAATACCGAAGACGACAGTTGTCCATTGGTAAGCGGTAGTAGTACACCAACTAGTCCAACAAATCGACCGCACTCAGGTGGCTATATAAATGAAGCTATTATTGACAACGAGGCTACAAGAACGACTTACAATAAAATTCAACTATCGGACAATATCGACAATACTATCAATGTTTCAATTACCACCAAGAATTTAAATATTGAGAACAACAGGTACTGAATTCATTCAACAACCATCGAGTCGATATAAATTACAATATTGAAGTACCAATTTAATAAAAAAATACTCTAATAAACATAATGATACATAAGTTATTTTTTTCTTTTACTTATAGACTAGCACCTGATAATTCGCTTAATAGCGGAGATACTGATTTTAAAACAAAACGCCGTTCACAAATAAGTACTTCAAGTAGTTCGGTTCCGGCTGATGGAAGTACTCACGGCTCGACGCCAACTCCACCACCACTTCCCGAAAGAACTGATAGTCTTAATAACCGATGTGAAGAAGGCGAACTTCGAAAAGCGCCTTGGTTCCAAGCTGGCATTCCTAGGTTTGTTTATATATTATATAATATATAGAAGTATGTATTTTATTAATATTTTTTAGTTGAATATCATACTTGTAAAAAATTAGTGGAGTGAACGCGGATTAAATTCCTCAGAGTGAAGTTTACTCCCAAGAGAAGTTTATTTTAAGATTCAAACTCCGGATTGGAATGAATGCAAATAAAAGTAAAATCCACATCACTCCGCTGAAAAAAAAACTCTCTATTTATTCCATATGCGGAGTGACTTTTTTTTCAACTCCGAAACTCTGAGTGACGGAATAAATTTGAATTAAAATAAAATTCATGCTCACTCCGGATTTCTTACCGAGTAATTATACATACACTGTAATTACACTGTAAAAAATTAGCAGAGTGAATGCGGAGCGGTTGACCCGATGAAAAAAGTTTTTGTCTAATTATATATGATTATATATGTTCATATATATAATCATATATGATTATATATAATCATATATGAAGTTATATATAATCATGCATGATTATATATGGGGTCATATATAATTATATATAATTATATATGACCCCATGCATAATTAGATCTGATCATACCTGGCTGTTATTAGCCCATATATAAGTCTATATATGATCAGATCTAATTATATATAAGTCTATATATAATTAGATCTGATCAGATCTGATTATATATGAGTCTATATATAATTAGATATGTTCATACTTGGCTGGTATAACTCCATATATAACCATATATAAGTCTATATATGATCAGATCTAATTATATATGACTCTATATATAATTAGACATGATAATACTTGGCTGTCAACTCCATTTACTACCATATATAAGTCTATATATGATCAGATCTAATTATATATAAGTCTATACATAATTAGATCTGATTAGACATGACTGATACAAATCCATATATAATTAGATCTGATCAGACATGGCTAATATAAATTCATGTATGGTCGTGCATAAGTTTATATATGATTGGATCTGATCAGACATGACTGATATAAAGTTATATGTAGTTATATATATATATATATATATATATATTACATAATATGACAATTTTTTAATATAAATGTTATTAAATTTTTATTTTGTCAACTATCAAATAAACTTAAATCCCCAATACTTAAAAAATGTTCAAAGGTTTCGGCAGCAATTTAAAAGTATTAATCGATATCGATTTATATACGACTATTTATAAGTTTATAGATAAATAGATTTGATTATATGTATCTAATGAATTCTATTGTCATTTATGTACAAAATCAAATTCATTATTAGGTGCATTATTTACGTATGATGTATTGACTTGATTATTTGAGTCAAGTAATGCCATAAACTTTCCTTTATTGTAAGTTCATAACAGACTAGAGGATCAGACTACAATCCAGCGATCACCAAAGTTAAGCAGCATCGGCGTAGGTCATTGATTGGATGGGTGACCTCGTAGTAAAGTGGTGGTCAACGAATAGTAATTTTTTTTTTTTTTTTATTTAAATTTAATCAATATTTATATTGATGAAAACAATAAATCCTAATTAAATTACTTAATTAATAATTTAAAGGTATTCGAAATGAGATTCTAAAAATGACTATATTCATTCATGCATGATCATGTATAAACAGATCTGATTATATATAATTAGACCTGGCCAATTTTTGGATCCAATCATATATAGATGATTATGCATAATTATATATGATTAGACAAAAACTTTTTTCATCGGGGACTGTTTATTTATTTAATCCACTCGGAAGAAAATACGCTCCGAGGGGAAGTTTAATTTAATATTGAAACTCCGGGTCGGAGTGAAATTCACTCCTAAAAAGAATTCATTTTATTAATATTAAGGGAGACCACTAGTGTGACTGCCTGAAAAAACGATGATTTTTGGGAATTTTTTTAAAGAAAACTACTGCGTGGAATGTTTCAATGTATTAAGGATATATCTGTAGATATATAATGAATACAAGATAAAAATTTTGGACCAATAAATTCAAAATTCAGCGAGTTATTAACAATCTCCCAAGACTCCCAAAAAAAGTCCTCGAACTGCAGCGACCTTCACAGTGCATGAAATCAAAAAAACCAAAAAGTTTATTAAACTAGAAGGTATTTCCCGTACCATGAACCGTGGGCTAAGAAAAAAATTGAAATTTAACAAAATAGCGGAGTTTAAAAAAAAAAATTAAAATTTTGCGCAAAAATTTGATGATTTTTGGCCTGCACGGAAAGAAAAATATCGTCAGAATGACTATCTAATGTATCCTTAAATGATGTATCGTCAGAATAACGATTCGTATAGCTAATTTAAGAATATTTACATGTTAATTTAACAATCTATAGTATCGTTAATTTAAAGATATGCATTTAGGTTAGGATGAGTATTCATATATTTAATTTAAAAATACGACAAATAGCCTTTGTAACGATATGTAGTTTCGTCGATATAGGTATCTGTATCGCCAGCGTGAGGATCCGTATAGCTAAATTGGTCATTTTGACGATCCACTGTGAGGATACTCTGTATAGCTGAATTGGCTATACGGCGTATCGTTAAGTAATATAAGTTGACTATACAGCGTATAGCCAGAATGACGATACGTATACTCATTCTGACGATATTTTTCTCTCCGTGTGTCAAAATTACATTTTTGAATCGATCAAAAAACTGGAGTTCCTTGGTACATAGAAACATATATAAAAGACACTGCAATTAAAAAAAATCGATCGGATGATTTGTCTTCGAGTTATAGATGCAGCAATTTTGAAAAATATATTTTCGAGAACCGACAAGCGGCTGCTCTTCAGATGGCTGTTACTCAAAAAAACTATTTGAGATATGCACTAAAAATTATAGTATGTTATTTTCGAAGATATAGACGATCGTAATATGTAAAAAAAAAATGAATTCATTTTTCAAAACTTCACACTAACGGTCCCCCTTAAAACTCCGAATCGGAGTAAATGCGGATTTTAGTGAAATCCATATCACTGAAATCACTACGCTGAAAAAACAAACTCCCTATTTACTCTGTATATAGAGTAATTTTATTTTAAACTCCGAGTGACGGAGTGAATTAAAATCCATAATCACTCCGAATTCACTCCCAATTTTTTACAGTGTATACAGTGTAAAATTATAAAATATTAAAAACATCATTAACATATTATCAAAGTAATTAGTGTCGTTTGCATGACGTTTGACAGTACGACCGCCAACGATGTAGCTTATTATCATGATGATTATCAAGGCATTATTGTTGCGCGGGCGTTAACTTCTTACCTCTTACTCATATACCCTGTAAATGTATATTATATGATACTCTTTCTATTGTTGATTTGCATTTCCACAAGCTCAATGTTATTTATGATGACAGGGAAATAACACTAGAGGTGTTGAGCCAAGAACCGGAAGGTGCTTTCATGGTTAGAGAGAGTACCAGCAAACCTGGATGCTATGCATTATCGTTACGTGTACCACGTGACTTTCAACCGAGTGGAATTGCTCACTATCTCATCATGCGAACAAACAAAGGCTACAAGATAAAAGTATGTTACAATTATTTCATTTTAACAAATAACTAACAGTAATAATAATAATATTATTATTACTATTATTATTGATAAGGATGATTATTGATGAAAAAATTAAATCAATAAATATTTGATTTCAAGTACAAACTATTTCGAAACAATTTTCTGTAAACTTTAAAAGTTTCTATTGTTAAAATTTGAGATGTTTAAATAGTTAGATATTTTTTTTCTTTTCTTTTTTATTTGTTGTAACTGTTAAGGGATGAGTAAAGAGAAACGATATATACATCGAGTTACGAGTTTCTCTCGTAACGAATTTGAGAACTAAACGGAGACTACGATGATCCGGCTAATCCAACAAACTTTACGATTGGAATTTCACGTGTATAATCCTGAGGATGTCGAGACTGCACATTCTGTAGAGTCTACCGGTGGGAGAGTAAAATTTATATAGATATACATATATTTATATATGTAAAAAGGGTGAAGGGGTTCGAGAGAAAGGATAGTTACCGTGATGGGATATACACAACCTATGGCTACATGCGAGCAAACGTATTGGATATGAGTTTTATAGAAAGGACCATAGGGAAATCAAATGTGCTTCTCTTCTATTCTCTCATTTTACTTTGATCATCCAATTTCAATACTGTGATTGTTATGTGTAAATTATAAATACCATTGGGTTAAAAGTTAAGAAACTAGCCTCTTATCATTGGTTAATTGCCATTTAATCGATTGTACTTAATGTTTATCTTAACCCCATTTATCTTAAGGCCATTCTCAGACAGTGCCCCCCACTTTTTAAAAATTTTCAATGGCTTTCAATTGTCATAAGCGTATCAAAATTCTGTCAATTAATTAAAAAAAAAATAAAAGCATTAATTGAAAGAAGGACAGCGTAGTTGCAATTTCCCTAAGATATAAATTAAAAAAAAAAAATTACTTACAGTTGACATCAATTGGGAGTTAAATGAAATTTAGGAAATAAATTTTAGTAAAATCTTTAAATCAATTTTATAATTCGAATATTCAAATATTTTAGGATTAAATGTATTGAACAAATTTTGTTTAACTCCTAATTGATGACAACTGTAAATAATTTTCTTTAAATTCGATATCTCGGCGAAATTACTATTGCGTTGTTTTTTTTTTTTTAATTAATTAATAAAATTTTAATACGGTTATGACTGTTGAAAGTAATTGTATATTTATAAAAAGTGGGGGGTACTGTCTAAGAATGCCCTTAAGTGACACACGTCTGTAAAATGACGTATCTGTCGAATAGTGATATTTTGACCCCAGCGTAAAAAATGATCGATACTCCAAGAGTTTTCAAAATTTTTTTTTTTAATAAATTCTGGAACATATTTCTTATCTTTACAGGGAAGCATCAACTTTTATCATATTGCATTTTTTGAGTTTTCTTAAAAAAATAAAAAAAGGTTTTTTTTATTCAAGTACGCACTATTTTGTTAACTATCAATATTTAAAACAAAAAAACAGAGCTTTGCGCCAAAGAAAGACTACTTTAAAATACTTTTCGTCCTGTAAGTAGGTTTTCCACAAAATAAGTCGAAGGTTTCAATTAACAGTAAATAACATTACTAGTCCCATTTTCAATGCAAAAATTTGAAATGAATTGATTGAAAATGGTCTGAGCTCAAAATAGCACCCGGTATCATTAAAGGATTAAATTTACCAGTTTTATTTCTATAATTTATATTATTATTATTAGTGATCCTTCGTTCGAATAAAATTCAATTGAATTTTTTTTTCAAATATAAATTATTTTGTTACAAAACTCATAAATTACATTTCAAAATTAGGAAAAAAAACTATCAATAGAAATAGAAATAAAATATTTATTTTTCTATAGAACTATCGGTATTCTAAATATTGTATAGTTTAGTATAAAAATTTCCATTTAAAAATCCAGTCCAAGATAATGAAATTTTATTTATTTAGTAATACTGTGATATACCATTCAAATTAAAATAAGTTTTATATAACAGTATATTGTGTGACAAGGGATGAAACAATACGATTTCAGGCTAGGGTGAAGTTGGCTACCCGAGCCGCAGGCGAGAACTGACATCACCCGCAGTCTGAAATCGTGTTTTATCCTGAGTCACACACCATATTTTTCACGATTAACTGCATCGGAACTTCAAGTTCCAGTGTCAGTAGCCAATAAGAAACAAGTTAATTTCAAGCTGATGATGCGGAGAACTGTTAAAGAATGAAAAATCTGTGATTTACAGTCACTTATTAAATAGTAAATATGACAAAAATATCATTTTCACTCATTTTTAAAAAATTTTATTTGGTTAATTAAAACTGTCACTTAAAAAATGAAATGAATAAACTGCAGTGACAAGTAAACAAATGAGAGTAATAAGGCTGCAAATGAACATTTAATATAACTGACACCGGGCAGAAACAATTGTGTTTCTTCCCAAGGAAAGACACACGCATATGTTTCTGCCCGATGTATAAAGGTATTTTTGAATTACGAATTCGCTAGCAATTGTTTACAGCATCGGCTTGAAATTAGCTTGTTTCGACTGGCTGTAGAGACATTGAAACTTTAAGTTTCGATGCTGGTATTATGAAAAACACGTTTTATACTACATTAAAATTACAGTTTTTTTCATCCATACTGATTGAATTTCATTTTTTATATTATATCATGTTACTAATAACAATATAATATATATATGAAAACTGTAGGTATGCGAATTATTCGTAAGTTTTCAAATTATTCACAAGGTTTCAAATTATTTGAAAAATTTCAATTATTCGTAAGTTTAAAACTCATTATACTATAAGCAATTCCGTTATATGCATTAACGATTCAAATTGTTACTTATAACGAGCAACTTGCAACGTCTCACATATATACGGAACACTCGCATGTAGAACTTGTGCTGAGAATAATAGTGAAGAGGGAGCTTAAAACTTGGATTTTTCCAAAATTTGTTCTTCTACAAACTCCTGATGGTTGCATATAACAAGCTACGACTGTACTTTCGACTAATTTAGTATAATAAGCTGAGCTCATCATTAAAACAGTTTTGTTTTTAGAAACTAAGCTATTAACACACAGTATTAAATGTGCCTTGACTATTGTAATTAACCCGCTTGACCTTACTCGACATTCTAATCAATTAATTATAAAATTGACAACATTCGAAAATTTAATCAAAGAGTTCAAAGTTCCAAATTATTCAACTTTTTGATTTATTCGATTTTAATTTTGAATTCAAGTTTTCGCTGTAAAAATAGGAAAAATATTTAGGGTAATCCGTTCAGTGAATGAACACGACCAGTAAATGAACATAATTTAATTCCTATCTACATTATTTAGATCTTAATTACAATTACATAAAAAAAAATACTTCATTGCTGTTTCATTGACAATGTTTAGAACTTCATCGGCGATAAATCTGAACTTGTAATACACATTCATATACGCATCTCTACCAATTGTTAATTTCATCGATCTGCTTTCGAAAAATTACAAACCGTTTAATAATTTTTAGTTGCTGTATATAATACTTAATATTACGCTTTTCATCTGATTTACAAAGTTACTAAACAGATTGTAATTTTTGCCTACTGTAGAGTATTTAATGCATATCTTTAGTGAATTTCATATCTTCACAGAATAAAAATCGTTAAATCGTACAATGAAATTTATTTACTATACGTTTCGTAATAATTTAATATACTCTTAAGAAAAATTGATGTTCTATTAATAAAGAATACGAATGAATTAGTAATAACAGTAATAACAAAGCAGTTTTTCAGATAAACATACAGTAAAAATTTGCATTTTGGGATTTTTACTAGACATTTAGTAATAAATTGTAAAAGTAATGCACCCTTATTACGAAAAATGATTTAATTCATGCTAAGTGTATATCTATATATTAGTCGATTCAAATTATTGTAAATCATTTCAAATAATTTTTCTTACCCAAGTAGCACAGAGACAATTTTCAGATGTCATAAAGATGTCTTTTAAAAGGTCAAGAAAATTTTTTTTTTATTTCAAAGTCAAGTTTTTTTTTATATAAATAAGACGTACAGATGTTGGTCCTATGAGCCATAGAAAATTTATGTTATTTTTCCTACCTTAAAATAGACATTTCAATTAAACAATCGTTTGGATGATGACTTATTTGACAATTATTATTTGCATTTGTATTTCTTACTAAAATATAATATTTTCAAAACTTGTTTTCTCCGAGTAATAACGTAGGATAAAGTCGATTTTTATTATCCCGGAAAACGCTGAGTCGGTTTTACAAAAAAAAAAAAGTCTATTGATTTTTTCTATCTCTATTTTGAGTTTTAAGCCCGAAGATCTTTAAGATCAAAAACATGAAAATTTTCATTTTTTACGCCCCCGCGAATTTTTACATGTAAATTTTCTAAAAAAAATTTACGCCATTCATACTCTCGAATCGTAGTAAATATTTGTTATAAATTTCGAGTCTAAAGGTTTTTTGGTCAAAAAACGTAAAAATTTCATTTTTTAACTCCCTCACGAACACTCCTAAGAGTCAATTTTCGATAAATAATTTTGATTATTGATTTTATCGTATTGTAGCTAATGATCATTTCAAATGTTACGCTCCCCAAAGAGGGGGAGGAGGGTTTAAACCGACATAAAACTCGATTCGTCTCCTTTTAAAAAATTACCACTTACTTATATAAAATTAAATATTAATAAATTAATTAATTAATGAAATTATTTGTTTCAGGGCTTTACTAAGGAATTCACAACACTAACTGCATTAATAACTCATCATTCAGTAATGAAAGAACTATTACCTTGTCCATTATCTTTAAGTCGTTACAATCCGAGCTTCGTAAAAACGGATTCAAATAAAGACTTTGCTGACATTGATTCAGATCCTGACTACAATACTCTGGCGGATTTTCGTAAAATGATGGCTGATTTAAATGTCTAATAATATAATTATTATTTAATAAACTGTTAATTGTGATTATTAATTAAATATAAATATATATTGTAAAAGTGATAATAATTATTGTGGCGATTTAAGATTATTGAAAGTCAAAAAATAGATTTTATTATTAATTTATAATTTATATTAATCAAATATTAGTATAAAAATAAAATACGTTATTGTATTTTAAAGTCAAGTGAGAAAATTTTATTTTTTTATTTTTATTTAAAGCTTTGGTTACTCTGAAATTTGATTGCATATGCATTAAAATCACTGCCATATACATAAGTCGATTAAAAAATATCGATTCAAAAAATAAATTATTTAAGAATAAAGAGAAATTTTTTTGTGACCAAGTGGAAACTTAAAAAAAAAAAAATTATAATTTAATATGGTTTCGATAAATATCATGATATAAATTTAATGTAAATGTGTTTATATGTATATAAATTATAATTATTGTTAAACATTGTCATTTATTTAATTAATATTATTATTTTGATTCTCATTAAAAGAGATAGAATAAAAAATAAATTAAAAACAAAGTTGGGATAACAGTCCACAAAGCTTTGATATTTTTTTTTAGCGATGAAAACTAGAATGAAAACTAAAAAAAAAAAAAAAATTTAATAAAAATTTCGATTGATTTATTGAAACCTAGTCTTGTACAGAATTTGTGTGGATAGTTTATATTCGAAAATATATATTGTATGAAAAATATATATATGACATAAAAAAGGGGCGGATCATACGCTTTTATACGCCAGACTATCGTATCTAAAATAAAAATGTTGATAGCGATAATTAAAATCCATCTGTACGTACGAACGATACTACAATTAAATTATACATTTAAAAAATAATATTATTTTGGGTCAGTAAATATTTAATTGTATTAAATAAAAAATATAAAATGTATCGCTGAGAATTGAATTTAATTGTAAACAAATTAAATAATTATTTAAAATAAAATAAAATAATTTTCTGATGATTACTACAATTCATACTAAAAAGAAAACTCATTACTCACTTAAAAGTTTGCGTATTGACAAAGTTTGGAAAAAAAAAATACGAAATTGCGTTGTATTATAAAATTATTTATTAAAAATTAATTTATAAAAAAAAAAAAAAATATATGAATAGTTTTCAAATTTATGTCTCTTCTCGTATAACATGTTTTGCTCTCTCTGATGAAAATGGAACAGCACCAGGACGTGAATGAGCACGACGATTTGATTCTCTATAAGTATAAAAATAAATAAAATAAAAATATTTAAAAATTATATTATTATTATAAATAAAAATTCATACTTTCGTTTATCTTTTTCACGAATTGTTCGTAATTCAGCTTGAGCATTATAAATATGTTTAGGTATTTGTCGATGACGTGCTATTCTGCGTATTTGTGGATGAGCAGCAAATTTATTCATCAATGCAGAACTATAATTCAAAGCTATTTTTTCTCTCGGTTTTAACTGTTAAATAAATCATAATTTAAAAATTTGTTTCAACAAAATAATAAAATTATAAATAATAATTGACTTTTATATAACTTACTACTCCTAATTTTTCCGATGATCGAGCTTTCCATACACGAATATTAGTTTCATCACTACCACTTATAATGTATTTATTGTCAAGCGACCAGGAGACACATTTCAATTTTTGCATTCGTTTTGTATGATAAATATCCCGTGCATGTCCTTTATTAACTTCATATATACGTATTGATTTATCATGACTACCTGACACAAATTCTCTACCCGTTGGTGAATAATCAACTGCATCAACGGCACTAGTATGGTCCATATGTACATTTATTGGTGATTTTAAATGACGCGTGTCGAATGTATACAAACTATAATTTTAAATTAAATATTCATTAATAATTATATTAAAGACAACTCATTCATAAGCGGAGCTTGATCTATTTTTATGGTATGATAAAATATTTGGTAATTATTCAAATGTACAGCTTCATCTTTTTAACTTTCGACAATAAAAATTGAAAATTTTCAAAAAAAAACAAAAAGGGAAGTTGTTGGTTTCGGTCCGATTTTCGAAAATCGAATTTCTAATAAATCTTGACGTTTTGAGGTTCTAAGAAGTTATTCTGACTAATTTCAGAAGAATGTCCGAGTGTATGTATGTAAATATTCTGTAATTTTTGAACGGATAAACTGATTTGGCTTTTTGAGGTCGCGTTTGAAGCAACTCGTTAATTCCAACAACATTTAAGAAATTTAGTATAATCGGTACGGTACGTTCGGAGATATTCAAAAAATAAAATTTTTTCAAAACTGTTTTTTTTTTATAACTTGCAATGTACTCGATGGATTAATTCCAAAATCTAATCGGCTCTCAAATTTTATAAGCCGCGTCGAATGCCACCTCAATCATCAAAATCGAGTCTTTCGTTCACGAGAAACCGTTGTCAAAAGAATTGCAAAAAATGTTTTTTTCTAATAAAATATAAATTTTTGAACTCATTGATGACGCTGTTTTTTTTAACATTAGTGATTGAAAAACTGCGTCGAAAATTACTTTGAACGTCAAAATCGATTCATTATTTCAAAAAATATTGGTGATTAAAAATACGAAAAGTAACGATTTATTTCATTTATTCGGAATAACTCATAATATTATTTATCAAATGTATCAAAATTGTTTCTAATGTTAGTCAGAGGTCAGAAAACTGCGCGAAATGCTATTTTAAACGTCAAAATCGGTTCATTGTTTCCAAAGATTATTGCTAATATAAATTTAAAAAAAAACAGTGATTTACTTCATTACTCTTTTTTTGTTATTGTTTATTCCTTAAATTTTCGCAATAAAATGTGCGACATTACTATTGTTGAGCTTGAAGAGCTCAAAAGTGTATTGACAATAATGTTTTCGAGCTCAAGGAGCTCGAAAACAGTGGGAAGATTCAGGGCTGGCTCGCAGGATCAGGCAGTTTACAGATTTTTTAAATTCAGTTATCCAAAATTGTACATATTAATTTTGTATGAATCTCATCAGCAAATATTTAACGACAGATTCAATATATTTTTTGCATTAATAGATAACAATTCTGTAATATAATGAAGTAAACGTTACTTTACAACTTAATTTATGAGTTTCATTCATTTGTCATTTAAATTATCTTTCTGTCAGTGCAAACGGATTTAAAACACTACAGCGAATTTGAATGCATTATCTAGGAAGTACATGAAGGCGGATAGTAACCAAACTCTTTCCATTTATTTACATAATTCGATGTATATTTTTTTATAGTGATCAAAATTACTAAAGGGTATTAATTCAAATTAGTCAAAATTTAAAAATACTTTATACACAGCAATAATTATTGTACTTTTGATGGAAAGTTGATTCTGTAAAATTGATACAAAAATATATCTCCTGTAATTTTATGTCAGTAAAGATATAGAATTTAACCCACTAGTTAAAATTAACGAATTAAGTGAAATCATTAATAAATTTAGTTATTAAGATAAAAACATTTTAAAAATGAACGCTCTGAAACTTTAACAATTACCAAATATTTTTTCAACATTAATTATAAAATTTTTATGTTTTAATCGCTGATTTAAATTAACGAATTGAATAAATGTAATTTTCATGCCGTAAAAAATATTTTTTTACACAAAAATAAATAGAGCTCGACTGCTACTTAATTATCGGGGTAAGTAACTACTGCTAAATAGTTTGGAGTAAAAAAAATTAATTTTCTAATTAATAGTAACCACTTACTTGTAGTCTTCATTGGCACAAGTAAATGTGAAAGCTTCCATAGGATTCCAAGCAAGTTGATTAGTTTTTAATTTCATAACAACTTTTCTCATGGGTCCTACATCTCGTGTGTCGTATAAAATAATACTACGATCACTCGAACACGCGGCAAGAAGATTTGTTTGTACTAAATTAAATTTAACGTCTAATAATCCATCAACTCCCCATTGAAATGATTTTACTGGTTCATTTCTTGTTTCTTCCCATAATTGACACACTTCTCCGCAAGTTGCATACAGTGGTTTATTACGATGATGAGTAATTCCGGTTATAATTTTCTAAAAAATTATTCAATCAAACATAAATTATCATTAATACTCAATTTTTAAATATCACATTTAAAATATTTTATATATCCAAGTAACACACTTGACTTTGAGACAACTATAAGATATCAGTTTTTAGGCTGTTTTTTGACATATCGATAAGGCATCAGAATGTTGACAAAGCAATTGGAAATTATTATCATCGAAAAAATGTCAGGTTAAAAGACTTGACACAAGTGACGACAAAAAGTTAATTACAATTGTCAAATAAGTCATCTAAATGATTTTTTAATTGAAATGACAATTTTAAGGCGAAAAAAAGAACACAAATTTTCTATGGCTTATAGGACCAACATCTGTCCGTCTTATTTATACAGAAAAAAACTTAACTTTGAAACAAAAAAAAATTGTCTTGTTCTTTTACAAGACATCTTTATGACATCTTAAGGGGGAAAGGGGTATGAGATACAAAATAAAAAAGAGCATATTTTTGTGATTTTTTTTTCAGAGTACCTTCGTTATTAAAATTCTCAAAATTTGTGACATTATTAAGCATCATTTCAAGAATATTCTGTTAAATTTTCATAAAAAAATATTTTAAAAAAAGTCTTCATGCCATAGGCAGGATAACTCATGACTGCCTCATCTGAAATCAAAAGACCAAAAAGATTTCTTTAGTACATAAGTTTATCTTAGACTTGAACGAAGGATTTCTTTTCTTTTTTGTTCGATAACTACTTATTTTTGAATTAAACAAAAAGAGCAATTTTTGGCAAAAATCAGAGTTTTTTGATTGCATCTTCACCAAAAATTCAAAAAAGAATATTTTGTTTATTCCTTCGTTCAAATCCAACATAAACTTATGTACTAAAGAAATCTTTTTGGTTCTTTGATTTTAGATGAGGCAGTCATAAGTTATCCTGCCTACGGCATAGAGACTTTGTTTTTTTTGAGGTGACTCGGTTCTCTCCACTACCACTGGCTTATTTTTCAATATTTTTTTATGAAAATTTAGCAAAATACTCTTGGAATGATGCTTAAAATATCACAAATTTTAAGAATTGTAAGAAAGAAGGTACTATGAAAAAAAAAAATCTCAAAAATAAGCTCTTTTTTTTTGTATCTCAGACCTCTTTTCTCCCTTAAAGTTGTCTCTGTGCTACTAGGGTAATTATTTAAAACTTACTCTGCTAAAAATTGTATTGGTTGGTTCATCAGTTTCAGTGTCTTCAGATTTATCATACTTCCATGTTTTAATAGTTTTATCATCACCAACGGTTATGAAATGTTCTTTATCATTAGTGAATGTAATTCCTCTGACAATACCATCGTGAGCTAAAACTGTTCTTTGGCATGATCGTGTTGGTAAGTTCCATATTTTTACTTCGCCATCACAAGCTCCGCTTAAAAATACTGATAAATATTTTGGATGTTTGCATACACTCGATATACCATCTTTATGTCCTTCTAAATTTCCTACAAAAGGTTTTGCAAATACTCGATCTAATTTTGTGGCATTTAAAGCACGTGTGTATTCTCGAGCAGCTTCATAGGGATGCAATGCTGGGTCATAATTTCTGGGTTCTGTAATTTAAAAAATATGTTTCATTACAATTATGATGAAGTAATTAATTAAATAAATTAATTAATTACATAATTTATATAAATAATTTCTATTAAATATTTAACGTTTAAGGTTATATTAAATGTAACTTACGTTTATGTAAATCTCGTTTTGTTTCTCTTAAATAATCATCAGGATTTCGTGTCAACGTTTTTACTCTCATCTCGACAATAATTCAAACAAAAATAAATGTATCAATAATATTTAATAAATTATAATTGTTTAGGAAAAAAAAATTTGATTCACGTGTTTAAAAATGTCAATAAGAGCTACTCAAGCTCCAAATCCAAGCGCTCCAAGTGGTCAACAGCAAAAAGCTTTAACTAAAGAGTTTTCAAAAGGTGGCAGCACAATATATAGCGCCAAATATTTGAACAATTTATACACCCGGGAAAAAAAAGTTTAGATGTACATTTTGTTTATTAGATCTATTCAGATCTAGACAGGCTGATTTTTAAGCAGAAAGATATCAGCCTATATCTACTTTGATTTGAACAGATCAAATCAGAACTGTTCATACCTATTTATACATAAAATTTGATCAAATCTGATCTAGTCAGATCTAAACTTTTTTTCCCGGGCATTTAAAAATATTTTTGATAAAATATATTTTTTCAATTTTTTGTGATGATACGCTGAAAAAAATCGGAAGTGAATTCGGACCGAGTATGGATTTTATTTCAATCTGAATTCACTCCGTCACTTGGGGTTCTGGAGTTTTAAAAAAAATTTTCTCCGCATGCGGAATGAATATGGATTTTTTATAGGCGGAGTGATTTCGGAGTGACGCGAATTTTATTTAAATCCGCATTCACTCCGATCCAAAGTTTTAATACTTAAATAAATTTATATTTACTAGAAACAACTGTTAATTAGAAACATAATTATTTCAATAAATAATTGATTCAAATATTAATAATTAAATTTAAAATATTATCTTTTTAATTTATAAAATGTTTTAGTAACTCATTAAATTATAATTTCATATAATGAGTGTGAATGTAGCAGACATTAGACAAATTTAAAATTATTAATAAATAGAATAAATAATTGATAAAATGAAATTTTTAAAAAATGCGCATTTAAAAAATTTTTAAATTAATAAGTGCATTTTTTAAAAATATTATTTTTTTGATTATGTACTCTCTTTACTTATAATTTTAAATCTGTCTGATGTCTGCTACATTCACACTCATTTTCATATATGTAATACATATTAGTGAAAATATTAAATTATTGAATAGCTATATTGACATAGTTTTTATGGGAATATTTAATATTTCGGTACAATATAAAATAATATCTCGTGGTATGGTTAATGTCATAGTTATATATAGTTTATGACTCAATGGAATTTTATATGTAAAAGTTTTATTATCAGCTGCTTATAATTTTTACTCAATATAAATGTAAAAATATCAAATACCTAAGCTCACTATGTATTAATAGTTTTTTTTTATAAATAATATTTTCCGAAACTCCCTTTCGGAGTGAAATTCACTCCGAGGGAATTAAATATATATATAAAAATTCATCTACTCCGCATTCACTCCGAAAATTTTATACAGCGAAGGAAAGATAAAGAGGACACCTGACAATGTTTTATTTTTAAATAAAATAATTGATTATTAATAAATATAAATTTGAGAAAATTTAGTTTCCTATACCAGAAACTTTTGAAGATCTTCCCATCCATAATTTAAGTAATTTGTTCTAATAATCTCTAATTTGTTAATTAAATCTATATAAAAGAGTTCAGGATCATGTTCTGTTAGCGATTATCGTAATAGGGGAGGCCGGGGCACGGCGGTCCACCCGGGGCACGGCGGCCCACTCCAAAAATTTCGTCAAAAAATAAATTTAATTTTTGTTCGTTAAGTAGCGAAATCCGGGACAAAATGGACCATCAAAAAATTTTCCCATAAAACTTTGTTGATAAAAACTTTTTTTTCAAAAATATATTGATAAAATTTTTTTTTTTTTTTTTTAAATTTTATGATAAAAATGATTTGATAAGAATTTTTTTCAAAAAAATTAAAATTTGTCAAACCACAATCAAGTAATTTCTAATCTAAAATATAACAAAAACTTTTGGGATTAAAAAATATACAGCAACTTAAAAAATAAGAATATTTTGTATTAATCAACAAATTTTAAATTATTTTAAGAATAATTATAACAAATAACAATTTTTATAATTGATAAATCTTTAAACACTTAGCTTCCTAAAAATATTTAAACAATTAAATAAAAAAATACAATTAATGATTTTAAGAATAATTATAACCGATGTTATCAACCAATCGTTTGGCGGTACTTTTAAATTTACATTGTACGGAATTAAAATTTTTTGTGAGTTTCAAATAGAAAATCTTTGTTATTTAATTTTTTTCTAAACAAAAAAAGTGAAAAGGGGTGGGGGAAGTTAAAAAATAATAACTATCATTTAAAAATGTTTTTTTTTTTTTTTAAATTAGAATAAATGAATAATATTAAAAAAGAAAAAAATTTTTGGTAATATTTTTTTTTTTTTAATTATTCTCCAGAAGTGGGCCGTTGTGCCCCAGAAAAAAAAAATTTTTTTTTTTGTGGGTTTTGACCAAATTATCATATATTCCCTCAAGATAAGACACAAGAAAATTTTTTAGATGATCAATAGTAGCTAGAAATAATAACTCGCTTAAGTGGGCCGCTATGCCCCGGTCTCCCCTATATATTGTCTGAGTGTACTATTCATTTATTTTATAATTTTTAAAAGTCATAAAAGTCGCAAGAAAATTTTTTATCTAAAAAATTAATAAAAAAAATCTTACCTTTAAAATATTATCAAAAGAAATGCTGTTCAGGAAAGAATGTGTTCACACACACTTTGACATTGATAATGACAGTATACCTAAACAATGGAATTCTATTTACAATCGAACTGGTCTAACCCATACAAAGTTTGGAAATCGGCCCTGTATCGGGCCATTACTGGACCAAGAATGTCGATTAATGGCTCAGCAATGGCAATTTTTATTGGCCGACAAACGGCTTATAGTCAGAATGATAACCTCGGGCCATTAATGGCGCTCGACTATCGGCCGATCAATGGCAGCCAGCAATCAGCCAAGCAAACAAATAAATTAAATTAAAAAAATTTTTATTTTTTTAACTTCCTAATAGAATTCGTAATCATTAACGTTTAGACTATTTAAGTGGGGTAAGTGGGGCCGGTCATAAGGAACCATTCATTGGCCAGCCATCGGCAGCGTCGTATGACTGTCGTTTCCGGTACAGGAAGTCATATTCCGATATGAAACCAGTAATACCATAACATATACATCAAAAAATTTAAATGAATATCACTTCAAATTGATTACGCTATCTTGATGAAAAATTAATCGGCTGCTAGTAATTAACCAAGTTTGGGCCATTACTAATTGCCAATGCTTGGCCGAGCGACTGCAGTCGGACATCGGCCAACCTACGGCATTTTTTCCATTAACGGCAACTTTGCATGGGTAACTAAGCCACAAAAAGTAAAATCTAAGTCAAATGTTATGGAGATTTTACAGACTAAAAAAATTAAATTAATTGAAATTTAAAGGAATTTGACTTAAATTTTAAGTCATAATCAAGATTTTTTTTCGACCCGGGATGCCCCATATATATTTATGTAATAGAACGGACTTTTGAGGCCGCGAATGCGTCTAAAATTCTTATCCGATTTTAATGAAATTTTCTACTCTCATTTTATGTATAATTACTTACGGTTAAGTTCAAGGATGGGCTAAATCGGTCGATTAGTTTAGGAGTTATGGCATTTTTTAAATTTTAACGATTTTCGAAAAAATCAGTTTTTAATCACTTTTAAAGTCCATATAACTTTAAAACTATAACTCATAGATAATTTTTGTAAAAAGTATTTTAAAGCTAGACTAATAAGCTTTAATTTACGACCTTGAACTTTATATTTAAACCAGTTCTTCCAATAATTTGATAGCCTTAAAAATTTTAGTAGAATCAAATTCCCTATTAGATCCGAATTATGGTAAATTACCGCATTTGACCGTAAATGAGGTAAAATATCGCAATTTACGGCAAATTTGCCGTATTTTACGGTAATTCTTCTGAACACCCTAAATTTACGGCAAAATTTCCGTAAAATACGGTGTTTTCTCGTAGTTTACCGTAATTTGCCGTAATTTACCGCAAATTACGTCAATTCTTCCGAATGCCGTAAATTACGGTAAAATATGGTAATTTACCGTAATTTGGATCCAGTTGTAAATATGGTTTTCATTCCACATAACTTATGCTTGCCCTATTATAATCCAGTTTCGTCAGTTGTATTATTTTATTGTGCCCAAAATAACCTGTAAATTTCACAGCTATTTGATATTTTAAAAGTATTTCTTTTATTATTTATAATGTATCAAATGTACCTCTAATCCCGATTATTATCACTGGTCATTACGATAGCCCCCACAGTTCTTATCGGATCTTAATGAAATTTTTTACACTTATTCTATAGGCGATTACTTTGATCAAGTTCAAAGATTGGCTGAATCGTTCGAATAGTTTTGAAATTATGGCTGTTTGAAATTTTCATGATTTTTCGTAAAAATCAGTTTTTAATCATATAACGTATATCTACTCTAACGTAAACCGTTTTTCTTTTCGCGACGGAGACGCGAATAAAAATCCGGAGTCGTATATGGCGCCCAACGTGGGGCCAGGGGGTCAATAAATTTAAATTAATAAATTTTTGATTAAAAATAGAAATTTACTAGGTTCCACAAGGGCCAGGGGGTCATTAATTTAAAAGTTAAATTTTTTTGAGTAAATAATAGAGTCACGGGATTTTCCACGGAGGAGTGATCGAGTGTATGAATTATTTTTTCCGCGGAGCTGACACCGATTCAAATCTTTTAATACATTATTGAATAGTATTTTTGTATATATTTGTCCCAGTGAACACATCAACGTAACAGGGATGTCACATTTATAGAATGAAAACTTTCGGTTACGTAAAATCGTAAGTCACAAGTACATCACACCTTCATAACATGTATATCACAATTTCACACTCATTTACGTAACATTGTTACGTAACATTGTTACGTAACATAGTAAACGTAAATGTGATATTAATGTGACGTACATGTTACATTGGTGATATAGCGGTGATGTTATTTGAATATCATATTTACATAACATAGAAGTCATGAAGAAATATAAATTTTACGTTGAGGATATATAACAGTGACCTCTAAGTGACCTCATTTTCTATTAAATTGTACAAAGCACTTTTATGTGCTAGAAATTATAATTGCAATAATAAAAAAAATTAAAATCATAAAGAAAAAATATAAGAGATATTAATATTCGATTTATTGGCTGAAAAACATACATACATTTTTTTATACCAAAGTATATTTCTTTTTAATAATTATTTAAAAATCTCCAAGTTCTTATTTTTGTTTATTTTTATCAATACTGAAATATTTTGTTTTTATTTAAGTATCGTCCCACATGGGCCGATACGACAAAAATGTATTCGTTGAACTGGTTACCTCGAATGTGCATTCGATTGGGGGATAAAAGGTGGATCGCATGTATCCTTAGAGGAACAATTTGCGCGCCCATGAATATCTTAGCGGTGGATTCCTGAACTACTAAATATTTATTGTGCAGCAACTGCATGCACTCACGTCAGACACTTTATTAATTTTTTCCGCCTGCTTGTAAATAATTATTTAAAAATTATTTTTATCGTTATTTATTTGTATTTAATTTAATCAATAAGAATAATAACAATAAAAATTAAAAAAACCATAGAAAATGTCCAATAATAAAATAAATATATTTATAAGTAAATGAAAATACAGATGTAAATTTATATAAATTAATAAAAACGTTTACTCCATCGATTCGACATAAACCTCAGCGCGTTTCAATGTTAAATATTATTTTTTACATGAATAAAATGCAAAAATATTAATTATTACAAATACACACTTTTTATGCATAACCCTTTTTATCACAATGCCGTCGAAATACTTACATCATTTTAAAGTAAAATTTTTTACAGAAATGTGATGGCATTTTTCGATGTAAAATAAATGTAACTATTTTTTATGTAAGAGTGATGTAACAGTATGAACATATCCGAAACATTACATTGTGATGTAAATGTGACGATAAAATAGAATCACCAAGATTCTGTCACTTATAAGTCGATTTTGTTACGTAATTTTGAGGTAATGTCTAGAATGTAAAGCTAATGTTAATATAAGATATAAATATAACGTCACATTAAGGTCACCAATGTGATATCACTCGGTCAGTAACATGCATGTAATCGTAATGTCACATGTATGTTATAAATTTGACGTACCATTTACATTACAATTTATATAATCAGAATGTAAAATTTACGTTGACTTTGTTACGTTACATGTTCTCTAGATGTGATATCACTGTTATGTTGGTGTGTTCACTGGGGTATTTTTGGGTATATTATTTATTTACTGATATTATGGAATCGTGGCAAGAAATTTTCGCGGAATCGGATCGTTTAATTGGTATTATGTCGTTATTACGGTTACGCGGTGGCGCTAGTGGTAATGAAGACGACGAAGTCATCGAGTGGGAGCGCCCATCGGATTTTTCAGTTCATCGGAATGATGAAGTATTAAACGATCGATCGATCGCAAAATATTTGCGAGTTTCAGCTACACACACGGCTGGAATTGCAGCTTTGAGTGAGTCTAGCCAACTAGCCCATGCGACTGACCCTGGGTCTAGGGTTCGGGGACGCGAGGACGCGATTCGGACGAACCAGGTAGACAGATCTCAAGCTTCGCAAGTTCCATCGCCTGTCGCTGAACTTCTGCCAAGTCAGATACCAGGTGACATGACTGATTACGTCACGGAGAGGATTTTCGTCCAGGCACTGAAAATGTTGGAGGATAAGATAGACCGTAGGCAGCAAGAGTTTCTTCGATTGATAAGAAGACTACCAGTGGATGTTGGCATACGAGTTCCATCGCCCGACAGTGGTTCAAACAGAACTTCAGAGTTGCCGGATTGTTGTGAAAATCCACCGGTGTCTCGAGTCCAATTTGATGGTATTCCAAATAGAGATCGAGACCGTCACCGTGATCCACCGAGGTATCAAAACGATCTTCATAGTCAGCCAGTATTTAATGATAATCATTCGTCATCGTCAGTTAATTCAAAAATTCATCGGAGCTCTACAAGTGACCGAATGCAGAGAACACACTCACATTCCAGAGATTATGGTGCAATTGCTCGGAGTTGGGGATTGTTATTTTCTGGCGATGGATCTGTGACGTGTGACGAATTTTTGCATCGTCTAATGCTTATGATGCGTAGTGCAGGAATTCGACGATCTGATCGGCTTACAGTACTACCGGAAGTTTTCATAGGGGTCGCTGAAGTATGGTTCAGTGCAAATCACCGGCGATGGACTACCTGGAGAGAATTCAAAGAAGATTTCCGTTGTTGGTTTAAAGCTGGAAGCCGTCAGAGTGACATTCGCTTCGACATTCGCATGAGGAATCAAGGTCACGATGAAAGTGTCCGTGATTACTTGATTTGCTTGCAGAACCTGTACTCGCGTTTGAGATACCCGCCGTCGGAGAAATCTCAAGTTAAACGTGCAACAAAAGGGTTGTTGCCAAAATACTGGGATTATTGTTTGGTAGGCGAACATGATACCTATCAGTCGTTACTCGCGCAGGCGACTCACCTTGAGGAGAGATGGAGAGCTGCTCGTAATCATCGTCAGCCGCCGAGGGAGGAATCGAACGTTAAGGAGTGTTCGTATTCTGGAGAGTCGAATCACCCGAGGGAACACGCGGTGTTGATTCATGCGCTTGAGTCAACGACTGGAACCGACTCGATGGGCAGTTCACAATCGAGTAGTGGTGGATCTCGACGCCGAAGAAAACGTCGCCGGCGTAGGAAAAATGCTGCGAAGCGTAATATCGCGCCAGTTTCACCCGTTGATGTCATTCCAGCGGGTCAAACTACCAGCGATAGGAGTGGAAGTACTCCTGATGAGGATAAGGTATTCAGTAGTACTTCAAGTGACGGGGGTGGACCCTCACCACAAAATAATGCGATCAACGTGGGCATCCAGAGGCCGTTGAACGCAATCGTAGATACTGGTGGTATCCGAACTAATTTTAACAGACCTCCGAGGCGAATGAGGTTCTGTTTTAATTGTGGTTCACGCGATCACTTGTGTCATATGTGTCGTGAACCCAGACGAGATGTATGTCTGAGATGCGGTCTGATTGGCAAAACAACGAGGACGTGTTTTTGCTATCCCGGGACTCAGGCACATTTCTACCAGCAATCAAAAAACTACATGAGAGGCCGCAATTAGAGGGTAGGGGTTCTCATGCAATATCTACCCCTCTACCGATGAGTTTTCGGAAGTCCAGTCCGGTGAGTAAACACCAGGTGAAAGTTGAAGTTGATATCCATGCTGTACAGTCGTCAATGTCACCAGTACCCCGTTGTGAAGAAGATGCCACGATGGATGTGATATCTGCGGTAGATGTTGATTCAAGAATAGTACCAGTGTGGAATACGAAACGAGTAGATGAAGTAAACAACTCGATTTTACGACTTCGCGGTGGACAGCCGAGAACCGGGGCTAGAAAACATAGTAAACAGATTGCAGTCGACATTGAGCTGAAAGTTACCGAACGTGAGAACTGTTCGCGAGCGATGAGTAACGATGGTTATCCGTTTCTCAGTGATACTCGTTTGATACAGTTTGAACGTCATCAGGTCAGCTGATGTCAGAATTATTTTAGTATTATGATTTATTTATTTGAATTTCTGATTTGGTAAATAAGTACCCTGTCCCCCTCGCGGTAGATTTTTGAGCGAGAAGGTAGGTGACAAGCGGTATGCCTTTTATTGTTTTATTTTCTTTGTAAATTTGGTATCCAGGTAGTAGATGGATAAATGGCGCAGCAAGTGAGATGCAGTTGTTAACGGCGAGTGGAAATGCGAGGTCTCTCGGCCTGTGTTTCCCGCGGAATAAGCACGGCCTGGTGGGGGGGTGTCACGTAGCGATTCGAACGTGAATCGCTGCGCGCGCTTTCCCATCTCGCCGTGAATTTAACAACACCTCCTAGCTCAAATTAAGCGCATTTATTTATTATAATTTGTTATTATTTAAATATTTATATTATTTTATTGGATTATTTTATTATGATTTAATTATGAATTTATTGATATTATTGTTTATTATGTTTATATTTATGTTTTGATAATTATTTTGAATTTTATGTACTTAATCGATATTTTCATTTCAGTCAGTAGCACACGTGTTATAGAGCGTACATAAAAATATCGACCGAAGGGAGAGTAAGTCGATGTAGTAGGGATAAAAATCGATATTTTTCTCCAGTCACGTGGTGCACTGAAATAATTATTGTTTTATTGTTTAAAGGATTAATAATCATTATGTTTATGTTTATATATAGAAAATATTATTTAATTTATTATTATGGTATAACTCAGGTCGTTTAATGATTTAAATATTTTATTTTTAATTGATAATTTCGGGTCCGAGGTCGTTAGAGGGGATAACACGTGAGTGATACCCCTCCCTCGGAAAAATCAACGAAAATATAGTCAGAGAGGACCGGGTTTTTGTAAAGATAGGACGTGTTGTTGTCCGCGATTATTTTTGAGTAAATTGTTCTGGCCCAGGTGCCTTAGTAAAATAATTACATAGTTAAAGTATTTAATTTGGTTTGTGATATTGATTATTGAAAAACTCAAGAAGTAAATTGTTGTCAACGCCGGTAAGTCAATTGTGTCATCATTGTTGCATCGGCTATCGCTGGTCCTTGAGTAGAGTTGATCGCGGTATTTGGTTGATAAATAATTGAACCTGAGTTATATTGTTATAATAAGTTGAATTTGTTCGGCGTACGTTTCATGTACGTATAGACGCGTCGAGCGAATTCCTTAGAGGATTAGACAAGGATAGCAAGTGTGGCTCCTTGTCTTACACTAGTATTTTACATATTATTTTAAAGGTATATTTGAGCATTTAATATTATTTCTCTGGGTAAAATTTATTTTATAATTTGATGGTATGCAACCCAGTGTTGCCAAATATATTGAGTACCCGCGTCTTTCTCTCCCCAGAGTAAATAATTTAAAGTAAAAATTATTATTATTTTATTAGTTTACAATTTATATGTTATATTATTTGTAAGTTTGTATTTGAATTCCCCAGTGGATAATTTAAATGGATTATTATTATTAGTAATGAGTATATTTTGATTTGATAAAAATTTATTATAGAGAGTTAATTATATTAAACAATATTTGGGTATTGTAATAATTTAAAATTTTATTTAAATATATTTTGAATTAAATAATTTAGAAAAAGGAATCCAGTGATAGCCAATATTTGTTTGTTTATTTCCTGGATATATTTAATAGTAATTATTTCTTATTATTATTGTTATTCATTATATATTTATTTGGTTGTCATTTCGCTTGGTGCATGCATTCTCGCTCAAGATTTTGTCCCGTGATCTCTCCCCTGAATTGTTGTTATTTTTGTCCGTTTTAATAAAAACGGAATGGCGCCCTCGTGCACTAACCCAGCCTGAGGAGCTGGTCCAGGCACAACTTTACTTTATTTATAATTATTTATTGTTTTGAGTTATATTTATTATTTTTATTTTTAATTGTTAATACACTTGGGTGACCACATACGACTCCGGATTTTTATTCGCGTCTCCGTCGCGAAAAGAAAAACGGTTTACGTTATAATCACTGTTAAAACTTATATAACTTCAAAATTAAAATTCATAGATAATTTCCGTAAAAAGTATCTGAAAGCTTGCCTAATAATCTTTAATTTATGACCTTCATATTAATAATCAGGAGACACGGTAGTGTCTCGCGCCAAGTACACGTTCAAACATATGTATATGTGTGAAGTGTCATGGCGCTAGCCTACCGTGTCTCTATACCGTAGACAGAACGGTATTTAGCTCCAATTTTTAAAAACTTTTTTAAAAAACATCAGGAGACACGGTAGTGTCTCGCGCCAAGTACACGTTCAAACACATGTATATGTGTGAAGTGTCATGGCGCTAGCCTACCGTGTCTCTATACCGTAGACAGAACGGTATTTAGCTCCAATTTTTAAAAACTTTTTTAAAAAACATCAGGAGACACGGTAGTGTCTCGCGCCAAGTACACGTTCAAACACATGTATATGTGTGAAGTGTCATGGCGCTAGCCTACCGTGTCTCTATACCGTAGACAGAACGGTATTTAGCTCCAATTTTTAAAGACTTTTTTAAAAAACAAAATATCTAGAAAATTCCTTTTGCAATCGAAAGATGATTGATTGTTCGTCATAAATTTATGAAACTTTACCCATTTTAGTTATGAGAACTAATTTAAATAATTAAATTAGGCCAGCATATACTATAGCACCCCCATTTTTAATCCTTTTACAAATTTTTTCATGCGAAAAGGGCACTGCCAGAGAATGAAAAGTTGTAAGAAATGCCATGATTCAGTAAATATTGAAATTTTTCTGTAGCAGTGATTTGTTTTTTCGCCACCAGCGGTGCTTCAGTCTGTATTTTTTACTATAGTTTCATATGAAATTTACCCTGATAGCCACCTTAACCGCAATAAGTTAACAGTAATTTTTCTGTAACTTGAAAATTCAATTTGACTACGAGTGTTCCTGTCAGATAATGATGCTAAGTTTATCGAAAGTTTCACTTGAAATTAACGGCAAGTTTTTCTGTCAAATTACATTCAGATAACGGCAGTTGATTTGCATCAACTTGCACGCAAGTATTATCCAGTCAAGGCTTGCCAGAAACTTGTTGTTACGTTAGCCAAAAATGTTTCACTGCAGAACTTGCTGAGCATAGTGTGGCTGTCAGGGTTAGAAAAAAATCAAAACAATCGATATTTGAATTATTGATATCAGGATATGATTAACCAATCGACAGTAAGTCCCTAACAGCCACTTCAGCTTGAAATTGACGGTAATTTGATGTTGAAATTACCTGAAATTCGCTGCCCGAATTTTCTAACAATTTGACAGCAAAAGTTGAAAATAAAAATTTGCGGTCAATTTTCCTTCAATTTAAAGGCAACTTTTTAAGAAAAAAAAAAAATGAGTGTGAATGTAGCAGACAGCAGACAAATTTAAAATTATAAATAAATAGAGTAAATAATTAAAAAAATAATATTTATAAAAAATGCACTTACCGATTTGAAAAGTTTTTAAATTCGTATTTTTTAAAAATTTTATTTTACTAATTATTTATTGTATTTATTAATCAGTTTAAATTTTAATAATGTCTGTTACATTCACACTCATAAAAAAAGTCAGTAATGTTCATTCTGACCATTTCAGAAGGTAAGCAAATTAATACATAAAATTGTCTATAATTTCACGGTTAAAAAATACTAACAATTTTTCAGGTGAAATTAACAATAAATTAAAATAAAATTTGCCTAAAAATTTACAATTTTTTTCGAGTCAACTTTTGAAGTGAACTTGCATTCTAATTCGGGTACTAAATTTACGTCAAATTCAATAGCAAGTTGCATACAAATTGTCGTAAAAAATGGAAAAGTCCGAAGTTGACGGAAATTTGACGAAAAATTTAAGGAAACTTTTGTGAAGTAAACTTTTACTAAAGCAAACTGTGCTATTACCCCAATAGCACCGTTTGCTTGAGCAAAATTTTACTGTAAAAAAGTTTACTGGAAAAATGCAAGTTCACTTCAAAAGTTGACTCGAAAAAAATTGTAAATTTTTAGGCAAATTTTATTTTAATTTATTGTTAGTTTCACTTGAAAAATTGTTAGTATTTTTTAACCGTGAAATTATAGACAATTTTATATATTAATTTGCTTACCTTCTGAAATGGTCAGAATGAACATTACTGACTTTTTTTTTTTCATAAAAGTTTATCTTTAAATTGAAGAAAAATTAACCGCAAATTTTTATTTTCAACTTCTGCTGAGAAATTGTCTGCAAATTCGGGCAGCAGATTTCAGGTAATTTTAACATCAAATTACCGTCAATTTCAAGCTAAAGTGGCTATTAGAGTAGGGTATGTCAGATAGTAGTCAGTGCCGTCTGTAGAAAAAAAAATAGAGATACCAGTGAGTCCTATCTACGTAGTACTGGCTACTCTCTACATTGTACTCAGCGCCATATCAGATGTTGTTCACTACTATCTTACATATTACAATCTTACATGTTATTCCTGTTTCTAAACCAACTCAATATAAACCGATCTGATTTATTCTAATTGCAATCATTTGCTGGTCATTTGTCGATCAATGTTGGTCTATCAAAGCTGTTTGTGGGTTAATTGCTTAATTATGAACAAGTAAATAAAAATTAGCCTTTAAATTTTTGCCATTTAATCCCTCTACTTCGAATTTTTTCAAATTTTTTTATTGAAATCGCTAGAAAATCGTGTGTCGGTGATTGCTGGGTGAAACAAAAATGTAGTTAAGAAACTAGAATTGCCATTAGTAGTCTTCAATCAAAATAATATTTTTTTTTTTGTATAATGATAATAAATCTTCCGTTTAAGAATTAACTTAAAAAATAATTATTTGTTTCAATTGATTAAAAACCCGGTTTTCAAATTTCATCAATAAGGTATTGACAGGTAGTGCCACAATGTTGTTAGATGTACGAAATAACCCTAAATGCCATTTGAGCTTGAAATTGACTGTAATTTGATGCTCGGAATTATCGAAATTTGCTGCCCGAATTGACCGACAATTTGATAGCAAAACTTGAAAAAAAAATTAGCGGTTCATTTTCCCTCAATTTAGAGGTAACTTTTTAGAGGCAATCATGAATAATCTAGAGGAAATCATGAATAAATGATTTTCCTGCGATTCAAATTAAAAAAATATCGAAGTAGCAGAGTTCAATGGAGAAAATTATAGTTTGACTTTTATTAATTTTTTTTTAAAATAAACAATTAGCCAGCAAAATACTGTAATAGACCAACATTGACCAGTAGGCAATCAACAAACGATTGCAAGTAGAAAAAATCAGAGCAATTTATAATAAGGGGCTAAGTAAGTGGAGCTGACTTCAATTGGGTAGAGTTTTATTTTTGGTAGGGTAGCTTATGGCTGAATCGTATACCTGCCTCAGCCATAAGCGATTTCTGATAATCAAATTGAAAGCAAGCTAGTGGCAACCAATTGCAGCAACTTGCTATCAAGTTGGCCGCAATGATTGTTAGCATTTCTATAAGTTGACGGCAACTAGTCGCCTACTTTTTGAGAAAATGTATGCCAACAGCTGACATTCCCTCAGCTGACAGGGTTGACGGAAAGTTGCCTTCAATTTTCTCAGAAAATTGGTGACAGGTTGCGGCAGTAGATTAACGTCAACTTTTTAGGAACGTTGGTAACAACTTGTAGTCAATAATTACTTCAAAATTTCAAACTTCGTTTTGTTGTGTATATAGTTATATCCGCTAGGCAGTGCCAAAATCAGGCAATTTAGTGCTATATATATATATATATATATATAAATTTGAAAAATATTGAGCAGCTTACGAGTAATTACACTTTGAGTGAAAAAGTAACTTTTTACATGTTAATTAGATGAGAAATTAAAATTAAAATAGCGACCTCTTAGAGTTGAGCTAGAGAGCTCATCTTTTAAGAGGATTTTTTTCTCGGCAACCACTAACATTTCAGGGAGTAAGAGCAAAAAAAAAATTAATTTTTTTTTTTCGAAGCACCCTAATATATATATTATATAGTGCTATCTACAAATCAATTTAAGTATCATTTTAACTTAATAATTGCATTGAAAATACGTACAGATCTCTGATTAATACTCTATTACTGACAAACAATGAATTATGCGTCAAATAATACCAAAAATTGAAAAATATAATAACACTACAAAAAAAAAAATAAATCCTACCAAAAACAGATTCTCTGTATAAAGTCGCGCCAAGTACACGTTTAAAATTTTTTGAAAGTAAAAAAAAATTATTTTTTACAAAAAAAAAAAAGTCAAATCGAAAAAATACCAAGTACCTAGTATGATTCAAAGTCATGGTAAACATTTTCATAAAATTTAAAAAACAAAGTGTATAACAAAATTTCAATGTACTTGGTGTGCTTTACTACATGAACTCCAGCAAAATTAATTTCTGATAAAATCAAAACATGTTCTTTTTTCACTATTTTATAAGCACACCAAGTACATTGAAATTTTGTTATACAATTTGTTTTTTAAATTTTATGAAAATGTTTACCATGACTTTGAATCATACTAGGTACTTGGTATTTTTTCGATTTGACTTTTTTTTTTTTGTAAAAAATAATTTTTTTTTACTTTTAAAAAATTTTAAACGTGTACTTGGCGCGACTTTATACAGAGAATCTGTTTTTGGTAGGATTTAATTTTCTACACTTCGTTTACGTGACGGTTAGTTGGGTACATTACCTATATAATGTTTTGTCAATTCAACTATCTGAAGTTCTCTATGGAAAATAGTCGTTGTCCTTTTTTACCCTCACTCTTATAGAAAACGAGCTTAATTTCATATTATGACTGTACACTAACATGTATGACCAGATAATATGTATGTATGAAACTTTTTATAAAGATTAATTGGAAAATCTACCTTCCATTTCGGCTGCCGAATGGCCTTTTTGCACGCCTCATAACGCGAAGCGTTTGAGGTTGTGCTCTACTCTCAACACATCAAGGCCAAGCAATTTTCTGGTCTTAAAATGACTCTTAACGTACATCTTTCATTCATAGGATAAATATGAGTACACGTATATCAAGAATAGACTTTAGAGAACTTATTTAATGTTTTTTCAAAAACATTTGTTTTGTTAGTTTAAAGAAAAAAAAAGTTTAAGAAAATTTTACTTGGACGTCCGGATGTCTGTATGTATACACTTTTTTGGGATGTAGTCATGATAACTGCCGAAAAAATTATCGTATCGAAAGCGGTTTTTTTTTATTTTGTTCAGAATTTTCTCAAGATGAACCCTTTCGATATTCACTATTGTAGTTTCTATAGTTTTTTTTATATTTAATTAAAAGTGATGACTGATAGTGTTTTTGTATACAAAATCCCGTATATATTTTTTCCGCTGGTGCTAACCTCTGACGGATATATTTGCAAACATATATATAGATATATTTTGCGGTGGGCTTTTTACCGGTGCTGCATCCAAGCGGCTAATTTTTGCACAACTCTTTTTTAATTTTCCTTCTATTTTTTCGACGTCAAATGTTGACATAAACAGTGGCGTAATCGTAGCGAAAATGTTTTTTTGTTTTAATCTTTAATTTAGAAATACAAGTTATTTTGACTTAAAAATTAAAAAGCGTTATGAGGCGTGCACTTTTGGATTTTCCAAACTTTTTAAAATTATATTTATTAATTTAAATAACGATATTTTAGATCAAGCATTGGACGAGCCTTAGATTTTTCGCTCTCAGGCTTGATTTTCTGTTTCCCAAATTTCGGAACATTGTTATCATCCAATGCTTGGACCAACACTCGTCCAATGCTTAGCCAATGCTTGGACTATGGTTTTTTCCTGGGTAGTGAATATTCGCCGATCCTCGGTACTTTTAACTAATTCATATTAAGAAAGTATGATTATTTTGATGTTTATAACAAACTATTGGAATCGGTAGGATTGAAATAAAACCAAAAGCTAATTTTGAGGAGCGAAATAAACTATGTTTTCTTTCTGAAGGAAGATACTGATGATTCTGAGATTTAATCAAATTACTACTTTTCTTTAAATATTTACTATAAAAATGATCATAATTTCTTCAAACCAAAAAATTATTTTATTTCAAACTTTCAATAAATTAATTTCTTAGATCAAAAGTGTATTTAAAAAAAAAAAAAAAGTTATCTTTTCTCACAGTCCAGTACAAGAAAAAATTATTTATAGACATAATAATATAAATGGATTTGATGACACTAATGAGAGAAATATAATAAAAAGTGAATGTTGAAAAAAATTTCGCTTCGGTATTGAATTCGACATTAATCAGGACGACTTTCCTGACAGACGTAACAGTTATATAAAATCACTATAGTATTAATAAATACATTTCTACTATTTTTAGCATAAAAATTATTAATCGTGTCATAAAACTTAATCTTCGATAAATGATAAAAAAAAATTAATCATTACTCATCGTGATACTTATTGCGAAAAAATCTCAATTGCTGTCACTAGTTATATAATTAATCTTATATTCAATATTATTAATAATATTATACAATAATATGAATTATTAATAATATAAATCAAAAATATAATCATTGAAATTATAAATTTTTATTTTCGCAATGGTTTTTTTAAACAAAAATATTTAAATACTATCGTTCAATTGTCATATCATCGTTCTGAACAATATGACATATGAACTGACACTTAAATTATTTTTGAAATTGAATGCAAATTAATGGAAACGATAAAGAACAATATTATTGATTAATAAATATAAATTGAGAAGGTGACATAAGTTATTCTACGAAATACTAGGCGTTTCTGGAAAAAGTTGGACATTTGAACAGACTGAATAAACACACACATAATGATAAGATAGTGCAGATTTTTAATAGGAATGCTAAAAAAGATAAGAGCCATTTAATGTTATACTTTCACACGCAGCGAATCTGATCACAATGCCAGGTAAAAATATTTACTTCATTCATATATTTTTTTTATAATTAAATAATTATTAATATTATTTATTTTTTCTTTATGTTACAAGAGTAATATTTAAATTCTCTACTAAAACAAATCAATGATTATTTTCAAAATAATTAGATATTAGAAATTAATTTTTATAAAAATTTTTTTGTAATTATAATGAGTGTGAATGTAGCAGACATCAGACAACTTAAAACTTTAGCTATCGATATCTCTGCGAGAAATGTGAATACAAAAAATTTAAAAAGTGGCACTGGCGTGTGTTTCAAATATCTTTTCACGTATTTTTGACTTTTTTTATTCACTGTTTTTCTATCGCTATAATTTTGAAACTAAATTTTTAACAAGTTCTCTCATAAATATATATTAATATAAATTGATAAAATTTACTTATTTATATCATTGTTAGATGCTCTACTCGTGCATTTTTTTTTTTAATCAATAAAATTATCAGAACACATATTTAACCATATCAATTACCAAAATGAAAAAAATGAAAAAAAAAAAATTACACGTATTTAGAGTAACAAAATCTACATGTGCATCTTCTTATTTTTTAAATTTTCAAATTGTATCAGTAGATATTAATTATTTTCTCATCAGACAAATTTTTATATTGGCATATACTAATAAAAAAATTTATATAAATAAAAACACGGCAGGCACATGTTTGTATTCGTAAATACTAAATGTGCATCTCTTTATTTTTTCATTTTTGAAATTACACCCATAAATATTACTAATTTAACTATCAGAAAAACTTTTATAAGGGCATATACTTATAAAAATAATTTATATCAATAAAAAAACGTCAGGCACATGTTTGTATTCCTCAATACTACATGTGCATTTTTTTATTTTTTCATTTTTCAAATTATATTCGTAAATATTAATTATTTTTCCATCAGAAAAACTTTTATATTGGCATACGCCCATGAAAATAATTTATATAAATAAAAAAATGAAAAGGCACGTGTATGTACTCTCAAATACGAGTATTTAAAGTTATAAGATGAACAGTGGAGGCATCAGGCCCATCAAGATTGCACCGTTTACGGTAAATGAATGTGCACTTTTGTAGGCTTGAGCATATAGGTTCGAGTCCAGGAGACAAAAAAATGATTTTCACGTGTCTTACTACTCCATTTGACGCAGTGAAGTATATTTTTTTCAAAAATATACAAAAATATTGATACTATCGTATTTGAGAGTACATACACGTGCCTTTTCATTTTTTTATTTATATAAATTATTTTCATGGGCGTATGCCAATATAAAAGTTTTTCTGATGGAAAAATAATTAATATTTACGAATATAATTTGAAAAATGAAAAAATAAAAAAATGCACATGTAGTATTGAGGAATACAAACATGTGCCTGACGTTTTTTTATTGATATAAATTATTTTTATAAGTATATGCCCTTATAAAAGTTTTTCTGATAGTTAAATTAGTAATATTTATGGGTGTAATTTCAAAAATGAAAAAATAAAGAGATGCACATTTAGTATTTACGAATACAAACATGTGCCTGCCGTGTTTTTATTTATATAAATTTTTTTTATTAGTATATGCCAATATAAAAATTTGTCTGATGAGAAAATAATTAATATCTACTGATACAATTTGAAAATTTAAAAAATAAGAAGATGCACATGTAGATTTTGTTACTCTAAATACGTGTAATTTTTTTTTTTTCATTTTTTTCATTTTGGTAATTGATATGGTTAAATATGTGTTCTGATAATTTTATTGATTAAAAAAAATGCACGAGTAGAGCATCTAACAATGATATAAATAAGTAAATTTTATCAATTTATATTAATATATATTTATGAGAGAACTTGTTAAAAATTTAGTTTCAAAATTATAGCGATAGAAAAACAGTGAATAAAAAAAGTCAAAAATACGTGAAAAGATATTTGAAACACACGCCAGTGCCACTTTTTAAATTTTTTGTATTCACATTTCTCGCAGAGATATCGATAGCTAAAGTTTTAAGTTGTCTGATGTCTGCTACATTCACACTCATTAATTATAAGTATTATTAAATAAGTTCACATAATTACTTATGATTCATTTAATAATTCTATAAAGTTAAATCATAATTTTACAAGGTGTTTAGTTACGTAAATAGCTTAGAATAGTCAAATTAAATTGTCACTGATAATAAAAAAATAACCTTGTCCAAAAATTTATCACCTGTTACATAAAATTATCATCTATAACACTAATAGTTTTATTATCGTTAAACAATACTTTATGTCTTTAATGGAAAATTGAAAGTCATTGTCATTCTATTTGTCTTTTTTCGAGTTATAAAACCTGAACGTTTCATAGTTATGAAAATTAATAGTATCTAATAAATATCTATGAGGAATTAATACCAAAGTTAATGTGAACTTTTTAATTTATTAAAATTTATTGATAATAAAAAAGTTTTAATTAAATAAAAAAAATTTATTTATTCAACTTTCGTCATAAAATATTTAAAATTAAATGTTGAAAAATTCAAAAGTGCACGACTCAACCATTCATCAAAATTATTATTGTTTACTTTTTTATGAATACTTTGATTAGATTATTTTATAATTTAAAACATATTTCTTCATTACTAATTTTTATTTAAATTATAAATTGATTTTATTTTTTATTTTTAGTTCAATTTTTTTAGATGTCACTTTTTTATTTTCAATTCTTCTGCCACACTATATAGTGCTGCTGCGCAAATAAAAAATAAAAATACAATTAATAAAAAGTGGCAGCTAAATTTTTCATGAATTATACAGGTTTTAAATCTTTCATTAATTATAATTAAACACAAAAAGGATTTTTGCGACAAAAAAAAAAAACAAAGCTAATAAAAAAAATCTAGGCTAATTTATTGTATTTTTTGAGAGTAATCGTGCTGCCAAAGATCCGTACACGACAATCGACAGCATTCCGGCTGCTCAATTTCAAAACACAGTAATTAACAAAAATAAAATTTTTGTAATATGTATTAAATTATGTTCACATAACTTCATTAGAATTAAAAATACTAAAAAATCGATTTTGAGAAATTTGCCCCTTACTGTGTTTTGAAATTGGGCAGCCGACTAGTTTCTTGGGTTAAAATAATTTATTTTAAATCAATGAAATAATGAATCGACTTATTATAATAATACCTGGTATACTAGGTCGAAATTATTCTTTAATGAATTGTCTAAGTACTAATATACAGTTTAATCCATTTTAGTGTAATCAAAAGTGTGTAGAGATGATTTTTTTAAAATTCGAATTCACTCTATCACTCAGAGTCTCGCATAAAAACTCACCGCATACGGAGTAAATAGAAAAATAAATTCCCCTTCGGAGTAAATTCCACTCCAGTGAGATTAAATAAATAAACAGTCACCCGTTACGCATTCACTCCGGACTTAATACGCGTTCACTCCCCAAATTTTTTACAGTAAAAATTTTTATCATGATTATAAATTGAAACAAAAATTATCTTAATCTTAAAGTGTAAGATTAACCGAAAGTCCGAAAATATATTACTTATTTATGATACTAAAAGTAACTTGATGGATTAAATTGAAAACTTGTTGGAAAAAAAATTCGATAAAATTAATTCGAATATTTTTCTTTATATATATTAATAATCAAGTTCGGTGAATTGTGTTATACATTTTTTCATTAAAAATATTATCGTACATTAAATGTTTGATAAAATTAAAATCATAAATAATCTTAACTTTAAAAAAGTATGAAAGTAAAATGTTTGCAAAAGAAAATAATCATTATTTATAATTAACAACATGGATTATTTGAAAGTATCATAAAAACATTTCTTTTAATCCATTTTTTATCTGATATAAAAAAATTTAATATTCCCTGTAATAAACTGCGACGAAAAAAACTTTTTTTTTCGGTATTACTGCAAGAAAAAATTAAAATTAAAGGATATTTAAATCAGCTTACAGATGGGTGTCACGACATGTGGGTCAATCACTTCCGGAAACGGCTGTTAAAGGAGGTAAAGACGTTGATGGTTGTCCAATCTACATTGGACGTGCGTACCATAATGGAGATACGGTTCCAGCTAAAGTGATCCCAGATAAACAAGCTGTATATATTTGTCATGCTGGTGAAGAACATACAAAACAAGAATTTGAAGTACTTTATTGTATTATTTATTTGTTATCAATTTAATATATAAAAATATATAGCTCGATAACGTAATAATGTTTATGATAAGACAAGACTTTATTATTATTGTTTTCTTTTTTCTAGGTACTCTGCCAAGGAGAATTTGCTTGGGAATTTGCTAGTAATGGTGTGATTCCTGAGGATGCTGTTGTAGGGGGACAGACTTCTGAAGGAGAACCTCTTTACGTAGGTCGTGTTCTTCACAATGGTGCACAAACAATTGGTAAAATTCAGCCTAGCCATGGATGTCTTTATATACCATTTGATGGAGAAGAATTGTCTTTCCGAGATTACGAAGTCCTTGTTAATCACTAACAATTATAATTATTATTATAATCATGATTAATTTCTTTATCCATGATTTTTATTATCACAATGACAAGTTAAATTTATAAATTGCAATTTTAAATAAATAACTAGTAATTTGTATTTCCTATCTATATAATTAAAAAATATATATATATAATTGTACAAAAACAAATTATCTTTAATTTTTAAAATACTCAATAGTGTTATATCATATAAATAACAACCAGCTTAGAAAAATGAGATAATAATTTAGTGAAGGTCATTGTCAAATTTTATGACAAAAATCATGATAAGAATAATTTTTAAGTAAAGAAACAACTTCAATTTTTTTCGATAAACGTATAATTGAATAAATAACATTAATAATAGATTTCAATAGTACGCATTTCATGTTTAAATTGCATATAATTATAATTTAATCTGATCAGAACACAAATTAGGATGCTAAATAGTGTAATAGATTATTTAAGGTCACTGCAGGAAGTAATCAGGTTCTTTGAGGTTCGCACAGTAGTGAATATGTCAGGTGAATGTTTTATTTACTTGCATTGCATACTTTCCCAACTTCTAAAGGGAGAATAAATTTTTGTTGCGTCATCAATAGTTCCTTATTTTATCTTTTATGATATAAATTCGCTTTTTTCACTCGTATTATTTTTATTTTATTTTATTATTATGGCCATATATTTTGTTTTATTTTATATCAATCAATGTCTTAATAGCAATAACCAGTAGTAATTAAATTTGGCCTTAATTCATTAACCGTAAATTCATTACTAAAAGCAATGAACTCTAATTAAATACTCAAAATTTATTTTTTATTTCAATTACCGATTTTTCGTTAAAATAAATATTTATATTTTTCGACTCGGCGTTATATAACATTGATATTTACGTAATTGAAAAAATAAATAATCTAAAAAAGAACTGTAAATGATAAAATTAATAATATTAATAATATATTTAAAATATAATTTAAATAAATGTATAAACGAAAAAGAAAATTAACATTTAAAATCAGTGAACGAGGTAAACAAAAAAGTTAACATGCAATCCAGAGACAGGTTTGGCAGGACGAGACAAATATAAATAACCGACAGAATGTACGTTCAACGAACCCTTTGATAATTTTCGTATTTTTAATAAAAATTTTATTTATTTACGTAAATTGAATATTTAATTATCACTTCCGTATATAAAAATCTCTAATAAATTGTAAAAAAAGAAAACAACCGCATGACAAAAGTGTAAAAAATAAAAATAAAACAGTAAGTTTAAATGAAATAACATTCCCTTGAACTTTTTTAGTTCATGGTGAATTTCACAGTTGAATAGATAGCGAAAACATTGTTCGTCTCACTTTCATGGATAGAGCCTTGGATTTTTCACCTTCGGAATGTAGGAAGCACCGTTGCTTACTTATATTTTTCCTTTATTTCTTTTCTGCTCCACCATCTTCATCATCATCATCATCATCATCATTATTATCATTGTTATCATAATCATCATCTTCTCACCACTTATAGTCAGCAACAGCAGCAATTCTATCTCACTATCTTTCTATATCATAATTTTCATCCGTCATCCATCAAAACATTAATTCAAATATTAACAATGACAGATAACAACAATGTAGTAGTTTCTGACCCTGAATTGCTAGAAGAATAAACTATATAATCAATTGAATCTTAAATATTAAATTTATTATTATTATTGTTATTGTAACAAGAATAAGTAAATCTATGAAGGGGGACAAAATATAGATTATAAAATATACGAGTACGAAGGCCAGAAAATAATAAAATAAAAAATGTAAATTATAACCCAGCGTGGTTTAATGCTGTTGGTGATTCTATTGGTACTGGTATTGCTGGTATTGCTGGTATTGCTGGTATTGCTGGTACTATTGCTGGTAGGTGGATGGACTCGAGGTAGGTATCACTACTACAGTACACCAGTGTGCGGAAGAACGATGTAAAGAACATAGGCAAGTTGTACTCTCGAGCAGAGGGAGAGCTCTTGGTATAAAGTGCGAGGAAGAGGGGCCAAGGGAGGCCTTGTAACACGCAATGCACAATATGCCACGGTACGGTGTTGTACGGCACGAGCAAGAGAAGTAGAAGCAGACTCCGGTAGACAGCGTCCGGGCAATCCCACCGGCAGTAACCAGTAGTGTCCAAGTGGCCAAGTCGTCGGCAATATAACATATCACAGACTTAAACCATACCATCAGCCACGAGGCCAAAGAGTAACCTGGGTTTATTTATAATCATTATCATTACAATCGTGTCATCATCCAGTTTGTCTAGTTGTCCTACGATTTATAACGATTTAAACTTGGTCACTTGTTAACTTGTGTTTATTACGAACAAACTATCTGGATTACTAGTTGACATATAGTTTAGTTATAATGACTAATAACAACGTAACTAAGGATTTAAATCCACCTCAACAGCAGCAGCAGCAGCAGCAGCAGCAACAACAACAGAAATCACTTACTGAAGATGTACTATCATGGAAATCAATGAGCGTACGGCAAAAGTGTAACTTTCTCTTCAGTAATATAACAGTTGAACCAATGGTCGCGTGTTACATAATGCCTAGTGTCCTTGCTTCCCTTGCTACGCAAAATCTTAATTTAGAAAAGGCATGCAGGGTTAATTTGGCTTATTCAGACGACATTTGTTCAGCTTTAGCAGCAAGAAATACCACTGTGTACAGGGAAGAGGAAGCTGCTGTACAACAACTTGTTGCAGGAATGCAGACCTGGAAGTTGGCGTTACAAAGTGGATTACCGTCACTACTGATCCTCTTCTTGGGTGCTTGGAGTGATCGTACTGGACACAGAAAACCCTGTATGCTATTGCCGATTGTCGGAGAATTTCTTACCAGTGTTAGTTTACTTGCTTGTACTTACTGGTTTTATGAGCTTCCAATGGAGGCTGCGGCATTAGCTGAAGCATTTTGGCCGGCTGTAACTGGAGGGTGGTTTACGATGTTGATGGCGGTATTTAGTTATGTTGGTGATATCACAACTGTTGAATCACGAACACTTAGAATTGGTACTGTTAACGTATTTTTGTCTATTGGAATACCTATTGGGATGTCACTTTCAGGTATTTTATATATGAAAATTGGATTCTATGGTGTATTTGCTATTTCTACGGTGTGTTACATATTAAGCTTTATTTACGGCGTCGTTGTTGTTAAAGAGGCACCACGGCCACCGAATTTTATACCACCAGAAAAAACCGAGAAAATGTCTGTTTGTGCCAGTGTTGTTGATTTTTTTGCCTTTCGACATATTTCCGAGACATTTAGAGTTGCTTTTAAAGAAGACGCTAATAATAGACAACGAAGAATCTGTGTTTTAATGATTGTTGTCATGGTTGTTGTTGGACCCATGTATGGTAAGTTTTATATTTTAACAGTGTTTATAAATATTTATTAAAACCTGCATAAGTTATTGACCATGAACAAAATATTTTTACTTATATCTGAATGTTATCACTGAAAATAACTTTAAAAACTTGTAATAACATTTCACTGTCATGACAAATAATTAATATTCATGTCAAGCAAAAATGATTTATTTTATATTCATTAATTTGTTATTATTCAATTTTGTGATAATAATTTAAATTACCGAAATAAATCGTACGAAAAAAAAAAGAATAAAATTATTTAAAAATTAGCGATTTTTAAATAAAATAGCATACTTCGTATTTCATTACAGCGTTTGTAATTACAGCTTTTAATCTCCAAATGTAAACACAATCACGCGTTTATATACTTTTGTTTTTTTTTTCCAATATTAAGGGGGACCACTAGTGTGAAATTTCGAAAAATTCATTTTTTTTTTTTTTGCATATTTCGATATTCTATACCTTCAAAAATAACACACTGAAATTTCTAGGGCATATCTCGAATAGCTTTTTTTGAGTTACAGTCTTCTGAAGAGCAGCCGGTTATCAGTCCTCGAAAATACATTTTTTAAAATTGCTGCATCTATAACTCGAAGACAAATCATCCGATCGACTTGTTTCAAATTGCAGTTTTTTTTTATATATGTTTCTACATACCATGAATCTCCAGTTTTTTGATCGAATCAAAAATGTAATTTTGGTAGGCTAAAAATCATCAAATTTTCGCGCAAAATTTGAATTTTTTTTTAAAAACTCCGCCATTATGTTAAATTTCAATGTTTTTCTTAGCCCGAGGGTCATGGTACGGGAAATACCTTCTAGTTTAATAAGCTTTTTGGTTTTTTTGATTTCATGCACAGTGAAGGTCGCTATCACTGCAGCTGTAGGAGGTATTTTTTTTTGAGCGTTGGGAGATTGTGAATAACTCACTGAATTTTTAATTTTTTAGTCAAAAAATTTTATCTTGTATTCATTATGTATCCACAAATATATTTTTACAACATTAAAACATTCTATACAGTAGTTTTCTTTAAAAAAATTCCCAAAAATCATCGTTTTTTCAGGTGGTCACACTAGTGGCCCCCCTTAAGTATACTTATTTTATTTTCGAAAAATTAGAAAAAGTTATAAATAATTTTTGCGTGAAAATTTTTTAAATGAAAAATAATAATGGCCATGACAATATTATATGAAGAGTATTCAATAATGATTATTAACAAATAATAATTACGAAAGATTAGTGACATTTTAAAAGATAAGTAAATGGCATTAATCCAATGCCAATTGCATGATTATATTTCAACATGACATTATAGGTAATTCCAGCATTTGTAAAATCACGTGTTGTGTCTTTAGTTGTAGTATACTGGAAGATAAGAGGATTATGTTTAAAGAAAGTTGTTTTAATCAACAACAGATTGCACGCGTCAAATCGATATGCCCATTGAGTATCACCCAGATGCTGTTTCACTTTAGATGTAATTTAAATATCTTGTCTGTTATGTTTATATTATAACATGCATGGTGTTTACGCTTCATACGATCTCATCCGGCCAGACGTGCATGCTTTCATGTCGTAAGTAAAATAACATAAGCTAACACATATGCATTGTATAAGAACTTGAATCACTGTTATTGAACGATGCTTAATAATTCACGTGAATTACGGCAGACGATCTATGTCCTGTATTCTCCATGTTCACGACCGGTTTCCACCTACGACTCGTACGGACTCACTCGTGCATGTGAATAGAAGTACACATAGTACACATAGATTTGTAGCCATTGGCTTTCGTTAGACCCCACATATTCTCTCGAGTAACATAGATAATATAGGTACTATATATACCCTCGGTTCAATGTGAACATCCACTGCAGATATATGCAATCAGACCTTCCGGACTTTGCTTTTGGTATATATAAATTCACTATAAATACTGAAGGCTCTATGAGTTAGTCTGCCAGGCCCAGCCAGTCTTAGACTTGTAAATGTGTAAACACATTCAAAAGCGTAAAATTTTTAGATCCGGTTAACAAATCATGATGTAAAGATTCGTTTATAAGGTACAAATTATATATGTTGACCGTGATTGTCTAAATAAACTAAAAAAAAAACTATAATGTAATTTTTGTCGTTGATAAATGTCTGCATGTGACCTCTGACACGTATTGCTGCGTTCCAGTTCTTCAGCATATGACTTAGATGAGTTATTGTTGATTCACTACGTATTTTACATTTCTTGACCAACTCTAATGATGTTAGTGATGAATGACTGAAATTTTAAAAAAATTATTAATACGATATTGTTATTATTTTTCGCGTTATTTAAAAGGACGCATAACCAATGTGTCAATACCCTGATAGAACAAAATTATAGGCCGAAGCTTGGCCGAGGGTTGGCGAAAGATTTATCATATAAACGCTGTGCAATCAAAACACGACACACGACGATTGCTAACACGGTTGTGGTCCCGACTCAGGGATGGCAAAGACGATTCCAGTTTTAATTGAAAATTGACTTTTATTTAAAAAAAAATAGATGTTTAAGAATCAAATTTTAGTTTTCAAAATCGATCAAGATAAATACTCGACTTTTAGATACTCAAGGGGCACAAGGAAATTGTTTACTTGTTATTTAATTTAAGTTGACTATAAAAGTTATCTTGTAACCAATTATCAACTTGAATTTAAGAAAAATCAAAAATTTATTTTGTGCTGCTTGAGAGCATAAAATGCATGTATTTCGATAAGATGGTAGCAGCGCTGACCTTACTGTTGTAATTAGTATATTTAATTTTCTTTTCAAATCGTGTATATCCGTTACAATTATTCTAGCGTAGTTTAGATTAAATGAGAATTAATTTCAAGGTCTTATAATTTTCTTCCCTCGCCGCGTCTTAATCATTTTAATAAAAAATAAAAAATAACTTTAAAATAAATTATTATTAATTATAACATTTTGTCAATTAAAATTTAGGTCAATATAAATAGGAAAAATATTACCATATATGTTAATTTGTCCTATTAAATTTCAAGGATATATCCTTTCACAATTTAATTATCAAAGTAATCGTGATGAGTTTCCTGGCATTTTATGACTATTAAGACTAATGTTTAATTGCTTATATGATAATTAAATAGCAATTTATAAATATAAAATATCATTTTAACAAATCAGCACGTGATCTAACCAGCGTCATCAAAAGATTTTAAAACTAAAGACTCATGGAAATGTGTAGAGAGCATAATTTGATAAAGACTGTTGAGCTTAAGCGGAAACAGTTAAATGGATGGTACTGATAAATGAACTTGTTGTGCAACCTGCTATTCTTACATAATACTATCGTAATAATAGATTAACAATCACTTTGATAAATTTTACTCACTAAAAAATAAATATTTATTTTTTATTTTAAAATTATATAATTATTAATAAATTATTAAAATATATATTTTTTATTCTTATTTCAGGTGAGATGGCTGTAATGTATCTTTTTACACGTTATCGTTTCAACTGGAACGAATTAAAATTCAGTATGTTTTACACATACAGTATGGTTACTAATTTAATTGGTAATTATTTTATTTATTTATTATAATTTTAATTTAAATACAACATTTATCATTTCAAGTATTAGTCATTAATATATGAAACTTGATAAGTAATAAATGTATTTGTATAAAAATTAACATAATAGCTAATTAAATATGCGGATGATGTCGCGAATCAACCTTAATCATTCAATTAAGAACTGATTAATTTCAACAACTTTCTCCTGCATGCTATCAAGTTTATTCTATTATTAATTCATATTAATTTGTTACTATTATTATTATTATGTATATCAAGAATCAGTGGAGATTTATTGCCGATATATATATTTTTTATTCATTCTTTTTTTATACTTAAAGCAAAAAAATAGTAGTTAGTTGTTTTTTCTTTAATTATTTATTTTTAAAACTTTAATTTTAAAAAAAAAATTTACTTACAAGAATCATAATCTTATATAACAACGTAATGAGTTTTTGCTTGTCTTTATTCTTTACAGTATATATATATATATATATATTAGCTAATTCTATTATGCATGAAAAATGGACTCTGTGAATTATTGTGGATTTTATCATTCAGTAACAAATTACATACATTGTTGAGTACAATCTACCATGTAATGTAATACAATGCACTTTGATGAATAATCTTTATTTTATTCTATTTATTTATTTTTTAAGTAAATGAATGATTTATCATTGATTGTTCATCATCGGATGCTGGTTTTTCCGGTTGATTATTTTAAATTATTTAGGTATATACTATTATCATGACTTTAAACTTGAATTTATTTATAAAAATTAAATTCAAGGTCAAATTATTATTTAAATTAATAAAAATGATTATTTAACAGGTACGATGATGTCTGTAGGAATATTTAGTCATTTTTTAAAAATAGACGATGCATTGGTGGGTCTAATGAGTTGTATGAGTAAAATTCTAGCTAGTTTTGTTTATGCATTTGCCGCTGAAGACTGGGTAATTTATTTAGGTAATTAAATTATATATTTTTTATTACTGTGATAATAAATAATAATAATAATAATAGTAATTTAATAAAATAATAATTTAATTGTAATAGCTCCCTTGGTAGAAATAATAAATGGAACATCATTCATTGCAATGCGGTCCATAGCATCGAAATTAGTTCCAACAGACGAGCTTGGTAAGTCGACTAGATCTATTATAGTCTATACTATTGCATTGTACATATTTTATTTAATTCGTTTAGTTTGAAAAACAAATTTCTCGAGGTCAATTTTTGACTGGTCCTCTTAAAGACAATTATCAAATATCCGGCGGTAGATTTTTTTCATCCGTTCAAATACTATCTAACTTAATCTAATGTAATTATTTAATTTGATTTAAATTGAAATTTATTTACTACAAAAGCCAATAATTTCTGCCTTTCTCTTTTTCCTTATTCAATATTTGTTTCTTTTATTTAATATATATATTATTTTTTAATTTTTTTTATTTAATTAACTATCTATAGATATTTTTAAATTTATTATTTTTTATTATTAGGTAAAGTTAATTCACTCTTTGGAGTATGTGAGTCACTGATGCCTCTAGTTTACGGTCCAATATATAGTTCAGTATATGCAGCTACGATGAATACCCTTCCAGGAACGTTTTTTTTACTTGGAGGTGGTTTAACAATACCTGCTGTTATTTCTTTCTTGTAAGTATATTTATATTTAAATACTGTTATATTATAAATAATAAATTATTAATTTTCATTAAATTATATTGTATTGAACATGACACATTTTTTATTATTGTTAAATTACTCCCCACCATTTCATTAAGATGAATTGGTGTTAGTGAGCTATAAAACTATAGCATATATATATATATATATATAGATTATAACTATTTATTAAATACATAAATGTGTGTAGGTGGCTGTACTTTGAGAGCAGAAGGGATCGGGCATTGATGGAGCTCGAATTGAGGAAGGAGAAGTTTGGTAAAATTGAAGAACTGGGTGATAAGGGTATCAAGATGATTATTAATAAAGATTTTCATAAAAAAAATACAAATAGTAATAAACATATTGAAGCTGGTTTTGATAATCCTACTTTTCTTTCTGAGCATTTATAAACAATTTATTTATTTTTTTTTATTTTATTCAAGTCATTTTTAAAAAGGAAAAATTTTATTGTATCGTAATATTTACAATATAAGACCACAAAAAATAAGTAATAATGACTGGTTATTAAATTAAAAAAAAAAGTATATATTTTTTCAAGAAATAATAAAGTTATTTATATTTTTATTATATTTAAAATACGACAATACTTTGGTGATGTTGAATTTATAAAATTTATAGCAGCAAACAAAAGATGAAAAAAAAAAACAATATTATGTTTAATATAAAAAAAAAAAGTATATAATATATATTAGATGTAGTTATATTATTTTTAAAAAAAGATATATATGTATATTGTAGTCCAATGGATAATAATATGTTTAGTATAAAAATTTTGGTACTTAAGTTATTGAACAAGAGTTGTTAAGAGATAACAGCTGTTATGGCGTTATTCAATTAGCGATGTAAAAAAATGAAATAGATCAGGATAAACTGATCAAAATATTATCAGTATTATTACTATTATTACTATAATGTTTAATAAAATAATGTTAACATTGAAGAGTAAAAATTTTTTACGAATTTGTAGATAGAAAATAATATTTGAGTAATTGAATGTTAAAAAAAAAAAAATTTATTATTGTTAAGAAATTTATTTAATTTAAGTAATCAATTAATCATTAAATACTATTTTTTTGTGATATAGTCTTACATAATGGACTCTATTATATAAGTTTCATTGATGATCCATGTATTCCACCGTATAAAATATATATTATAATAAAATTATTTCGTCATTGATTTTATTCTTTATTAAGTTATTTATGATTCAAATGAATAATAATAAATTATAGATATTTTTTTAAATGATAGCCTGAAATTTTTTAAATTTAAAAATATCGACTATAAAAAAATATTATTTTATTTTTTAAAATTTCATTAGTTTTATTTTTCTTAAGAATATATGATATTTTGTAAAATTTATAATTAATTAATTAAATAATGGTGTTAAAGTATGTGTTTATTAGACTGGGCCAAAAAAATCGACTATTTTTTTTTCTTTCGATACTGTGAGAATATTATTCCTGATGAACAAAAAAAATTATTGTGCAAGTATCGTTATAGCTATTCGGTTTTTGTCAGAAATCTCATTTTTCACCCAAAACTCGTAAATCATCTATCTGAAAAATTTGAGCAATGTATACTCTTAAAGGAAATTGAATTCCTTATAAAAAATCTCTCTCAGTAAATTGAAGTAAAACAAGCCGTTTCCTTGTAACCGCGCCTTAAATATTAATTTGTTTTTTAAATTCTTTGTTTCTATTTTGGATTTTTGTCACTACTAGAAATATTAAAATTTTTTCTAGTCAAGATACATATTTTTGAAGGAAATTTAATGCTCTATAAACAAGATCTCTTAACATTTTTTGCTAAATTCACTCCTTCGAAAGTTATTTAGGTTATTTAAGTCGTTTTGACTCAACTTTAACCTTCAATAACTTTTGAAGAAGTGAATTTAGCGAAAATTGTTACGAGACCTTTTTTGTAAAGCATTCAATTTCCTTTAAAAATACATATCTTGACTAGAAAAAATTTTGATATTTTTAGTAGTTACGAAAATCCAAAATAGAAACAAAGAATTTAAAAAACAAATCAATGGTTAAGGTACGGTTACAAGGAAACGGCTCGTTTTACGTCAATTTACTAAGAGAGATTTTTTGTAGGGAATCCAATTTCCTTTCTCTCTTAAAATGAATCAGTGAAAAGTTCTGCAAATCAGTGAATATTCACTGTATAAACAGGCCCCAATATACCACATTGAGTAAGTGGTATACTTGGGACTGTTTATGCAGTGAATATTCACTGATTTGCAGCACTTTTCACTGATTCATTTTAAGAGAGTTAAGAATATACATTGCTCAAATTTTTCAGATAGATAATTTACGAGTTTTGGGTAAAAAATGAAATTTCTGTCAAAAAACAAATAGTCATAACGATACACCTCTTGATATCAATATTAAGAACTCAAACTTACACAAAATTTTTTTTTGGTCATCAGGAATAATATTTTCACAGTATCAAAAAAAAAAAAAACATAGTCGATTTTTTTGGCCCAGTCTAGTGTTTATACACACACACATACGGGAATATATACGTGAAGTGTTCCAAACTTTCGCATTATGACCAAGGATAATCAAGGTAGGAGGAGATTGGACAAGATAAAGAAGAAACCTTCTCAATGAAAAGTTTATAACTAAATTGTGAAAAATATGGATATTTTGATATTTATGAAAATTTGGCCTTTTATAAATTTTTATCCGAAAAAATTTCTTTTCTAGCCTCCGGGCGGAAAGCGTCAACTTTCGTCCCGCTGTGCAAAACGAAGATGCCGCTTTCCGCCTCCGTCGACGAGAAAAATAGTATACACTCCTCGGGAAGTAAATAAGAAAGGCTCAGATCACATGTTTGTTGACCTCGGCTTCGCCTCGGCCAACAATTACATGTGATCTGAGACATTTCTTACTTTCCTTCCCTAGGTGAGTAATATACTATTCATTAGATTTTTTTTTTTTAAATTTAAAATATATAATATTTCGATTTTCCGTTTTTCATTTATACACGGAGAAAAAAATATAGTAAAATTTACTAAAAAATATGGGAATAATTACTAAATTTAGATAGCAATCTTGAAACGCTTATGATTTATATGAAAAATTTATAAACAGATAAGTAAATTTTACTATCCCGTTAAAACAATAACTTCCCGAATTTTTCGAAAATCGTCGATTTTCTTAGCGGGAAGTTAAAAAAATTAATCATTCTAATTCAAATAATAATTTAAAATTCTCATTTGTAACTTATACTGTTAATAAATAATACGTTTAACAATAAGTTATTTATTTTTTTTTTTCATCAAGTATCTTTATCGTGATACTGAAATAAATAGGCATTCGACAAGTTTTAAAAACATTTTTGCTAGTAAATTTTCATAGAGACAATTTTTAATACTTTTACATGGAAATATTAAAAATAAACTATAAATTCAACTCTTTCGAATTTTTGTTAGCATTAATCTACTTTTTTTAAAAAAGAAAATGGTTTGGTGCCTAATAATTTTTGTATTATTATTTATTATTACACTGATAGAAAAAATATCTCGATTCAAGAAAAATTTTTTCTTCAAAATGTGGTTCTTGTTTTAAAATTTTTAATTGTTTTAATTTAAGAAATAAGTTTTTGAACCAAAAAATTGAATTTCTCGAATAGAGAAAAAAAATTCTTCGTTTGAGAATTTTATTCTTCGATGAAGCCTTTATTGTTTTGAAACAAAATCTGACATATTTGGCTTAAGAATTTCTTGCTCTTGGATTGAGATAGGCAAAATGTAGGTTTAAGACATTACCGACTTGTTACGAGAATGGCGCGATTTTTAAATCAAGATCTCAATTTACTCAGCTTGAAAAAAAACTTTTTTTTTTATTTTAAAAATAAAAAATTTCAAAGTGATTTTTTAGGACTACATTCATTTACTTTAGATATGTTAAAATAGAAATTTATTTTAAAAAAAGTTTTTTTTTTCATTACTTTGAAAACATCTTCCATCAAGAAATTATTACTTGAACCAAAAATTTAAAGTTCTTAAAATAACAATACGACATTTTTAGTTGAAGAGACAAGTGGTCTTGCTTAAAGAATTCAATAGTATCGATTGAAGACAATTTAGTTTTGGGTCAAGACACAAGAGTTATCCATCAAAGATACAAAATCTTTAGAGCCAAGAAAATCTAAATCAAGACAAGAATTTCTTGAAGCAAGACAATTGCTTTTCTTCAGAAATAAATTCTTGGCTCAAGAAAATATTTCTTGAGCCAAGATAAAATTTCTATCAGTGTATCAGATGTTTTTAACTTTGCAGATTATCTTTTAAACTTCTCGATATTATTGGGTTGGAAACACTTGAAAAGTTTCCAAAAGTTTTCGAAAACTTTTATTTAATTTCAAGTTTCTCAAAATATTTTTTTTTAGAGCTGTCCAGTAGCAACGAAAATTCCCGCGTAAATTCAAACGGGTACTTTTTGAAAAATAGCGCGCTTTACCGGCAAAAATCTGATCACCTAAATTGATACCATTCTTTTAAAATTATGTTCGGACTCCTGGTATCTATACTTCGTGGAGCCTACCTATAGCTATCCTATCGAAGTATAAACCTTATTTAAAATACCAAAGTCATTAGTGTAAATGTAGTTACAGTTCATTTACAGTCGAAGCTCTCTAAAGTTGCCCTCCCTAAAGTTGCTAGCTCCCTAAAGTTTATGAAGGGTAGAGGTCTAGACTTCTACCCTCCATACTCTATACTTAACTATAGCACTTCTTATAGAACTCATTCATTCTTATAAAATCTCGTCAAAAATTCATATTAGTAGATTTTATAAAAATCTAACTATTGTATTTGTCCTCATGACGGAATTTTTGAAAAATTTTTGCATATCTACACTCAGCTCGACGAGCTGAGTCAGAAAATCCATTTGGTTTAAAAGTTTATATATGTATTTATATATATATATATATATATAACGCGCCGTTCTCCAACGATAGCGTCCTCAATTCTACACCGATCTTAATGAAACTTAGTATACTTATTCTATGGACGATTACCTTGGATAAGTTCGAAGATGAGCCAATTCGGCCAATAAGTTTAGAAGTTATGGTTAATTGAAATTTTGTCAAATTTTCAAAAAAAAATTTATTTGCCGCTCTAACTAGATGTAACTTCCAAACGGAAAGAGATAGCTCATTTTCGTTTGACTTATCTGAAAGCTCGCTCGATTCCCTTCAATTTTCACTATGTAGCTCTTCGATTTGATTACTTTTTCGAATAAAAAAATGGTTTTAAAAATTCACAAAATATTATAAAAATTAATTTTATGCAGGTTGTGACTCTGATTATTACCACAGTTCTAAACCGATCGCTTTGAAACTTGGCATACATATTCTGTGGGTGACTACCTTGATCAAGGTGGAAAATGAGCTCAATCGGTCGAATACTTTAAAAGTTATAGCATTTCAAAATTTTAAAAATTTCAAAAATTCAGATTTTTACTTATTCTTTCTTTAATATTTTTTAAATGTAATAACTTATTGACTTCCTATAAATTTTATCTGAAAGCTCTTCAAATATAAGCTTTCATCTTCATGCCTATAGGTATATGTGTCTAGACCAATGAAATTTCTTATCTTACGACTCATTAAATGAAGTTTTGCTATTGCATTGGTTCTCCTACTTTTAATAGATTCCATAGAATCCTAACTACTGTATTTATCAGTAAATTCATGAAATTGATTGAATTCATAATATCGCTGTGTGAAACTCATAAAATCTAAATATCTCAATTCAAGTGTGTAAATTCAATTTTGTTTTATTGACATTGTTTATGACTGATTTCAAGTATGACACTTAGATTTATCATAATTGAAATTTCAAGTCAAATCATTTTATTTAATTTTTAGTTAAACATTAATCCTATAGTAAAAATCACAGAATACTTATTTGTAGATAAATCGATATTCTCTTTAACTTCAATTGATAAAAATTCGCAATTTCTAGAAAAGGCAAAGCTACTATATTTTTGGTAAAATATAGCTATTTTCCTATTACAAGGCGAAGAATCTCTCATCTCATGCTATTTTCGGTGATATTTTAGGTATGTTAAATGAAAATGAGCAGGCATGTCCCACTAATAGCACAAATTTGGGACCACCCATTTACCGCGGGAATTTCCTAGAAAAGTCGTAGCTACCGTATTTTTTTTTTTACAAAAAAGCTATTATTCTATCACATTTGAATTTTCTTGAATGTTCTGTGCTAGAAAAAATTTCTGTTTAAAAATTTTGATGTTTTTTGCCAAATACGAATTTTTTTTTTAATGTTTGAATATTTGTTTTTATGTTTAATAATACTTTTGTGCATTGTAGAAATGATTACCACACTTTTTTAAAAATTAATATTTTCACAATATTATAGGAATGGTTCCTATATATATATATATATATATATTATAGGGACCATTCCCACAATGGTATAGGTATCAATCCCATAATCATAGGAACTATTCCTATAATTATGGGTAACATTCCTACACTGTAAAAAATAAGGTACTGACTTCAAACTCCCTAGGAGTTTGACGAATTTCCTCTTCAGTGAAACCAAATTCGTTCAAACCAACAAAAACTAGTTTGTCTCAAGAAAATCATTTTTATTGAATTAAAATCTCTACTCGATTATGAGAAATTGCTTAAGCGTTTATGAGAAAGTTTTTAAGTTTGACCGTAATTAAACTAACGTTTGATTGAATAGTAAAATATATTTAAATTAAAGTTTGGATGTACTTGATTTAAAAATAAAAACGTGTTGAAGCAAACTTTTCAATTTTGAGAAATTTAACTGAAACTCTTGAAACGTTTGGTTTGACAACTTTACATATTTCAATGAAATAAAAGTAGTTTCCTATAATACCGAACGTGTCGTGTCAACCGACTAGTTTCTTGGAGCGGGAATCCGATGAGGTTAAAAGAATAATTTCACGCACTCACATTAAAACTGAAAAATATTCGACAAGAATATAAACGTATTCATTACAAAATATCGAACTTTATTTGAATGAAAGTCTTTATGTAATCGATTCGATAAAAAAATTTATTTATAAAAAGAGTCACATATTTATCTCATTTAGATCAATCTATAAGCAGTTGACTGAATATATCCAATCAATATGAAAACAAAGTACTAGAAGCACAACTAAACTAAAATTTTCCTGCTGGTTCCGTAGCGTAGCGGTACCGTGTCTGACTCTCGCGCGTAAGGTGCTGGGTTTCGAATCCTCCGGATGGCAAAATTAAAATTATTTCATTTTTCACTAAAAACTGTGAGTATGTTAGGATGATTGGTAAAGTATAATTGACGTAATATAATAAAATGATGTAATTGTCCCAATACTTAATAAAAAAAAAAATAATAATAAAAATAAAATCAAATCAAAAATAAATACATAAGAAAAAAAAAAATTTTTTTTTAATAAATTATTAATGAGATAATTAAAGGCAATATTTATTTGATTCAGATTACTGTTTTTTTGGATCAATCCAATACAGCAATTTGAAATAATTAGATTTTTTATTGAATCAATTGCATAGAGAGTTTCTACGGACCTAAAAAGATATTACTTTTAACACTAAAATTCATTTGCTTTAATAAAATTTTGACTTAACTGAAAATGCATACCTTCAATTACCTTACAATTTACTTCGAGTGAAATTTTTAACTTATTTATATAAAACAAAAATCATTATTGTATAAACAGCATAAATGACTTGAACTAATTTCTATTTTTTTTAACTGAAAAAAGTTATTGAGTTATATCAAATACCATAGAGTTAGCTCAAACGATTCGGGATCTTCCCTCAAGAAACTTTCAGTTGGAGCAAAGTATACTGTCAAACGTAGAGGGCGGTAGACTCAATCGCTTGACGCGCTTGGCTGTATCCAAACGCACGGAGTACTTGAGCCAAACGAATCTGGTTTGATGTTAGGAATCTTTTTTTACAGTGTATAATTATAGCACGTGTTCCCATAATTTATAGTCGTCATTCCTATACTGGTATAGGATGAAATTTCACAAAATTATAGGAACCATTCCCATAATTTTCTTTCCGTGTACTTTTAATAGATTCTATAGAATCCTAACTAACTGTATTCAACAGTAAATTCATGAAATTGATCGAATTCTTATTATTATTCTGTGAAACTCATAAAATCTAAACATCTTAATTTAAGTGGGTAAATTTAATTTTGTTTTATTGACCGTGTTTTTGACTGATTTTAAGTATGACACTTAGATCTATTATAATTGAAATTCCAGCTCAAATCATTTTATTTAATTTTGTATTAACTATTGATCCTATAGTAAAAAACACAGAGTACTCATTTTTAGGTGAATAGATTCTCTTCAACTTCAATTTTTGTTATTCAACTTACTGTTCCGGTAACTTTCTAATTTTAATTCTTAAATTTTTGGCATCTAATTATTAATTGTTTGACACTTTTTCTTTGTTCTATAACCTTAAGAATCTGAGAATGTCGAAAAAAAAATTTATTTTGTTATTAATGTTTATTTGAGAGGTTGAAATAGTCAAATAATTAGAAATCTACTTCCTTTTCGGCTGCCGAATTATTATAAATAATTATATTTATTTTTTTTTCAATATTTTTTGAATGTTATAACTTATCGACTTCCTATCAATTTTATCTGAAAGCTCTTCAAATATAAGCTTTCATCTTCATGCCTATAGGTATATGTGTCTAGACCAATGAAATTTCTTATCTTACGACTCATTAAATGAAATTTTGCTATTGCATTGGTTCTCCTACTTTTAATAGATTTCATAGAATTTTAACTACTGTATTTATCAGTAAATTCATGAAATTGATTGAATTCATAATATCGCTGTGTGAAACTCATAAAATCTAAATATCTCAATTCAAGTGTGTAAATTCAATTTTGTTTTATTGACATTGTTTATGACTGATTTCAAGTATGACACTTAGATCTATCATAATTGAAATTCCAACCCAGATTATTTTATTTAATTTTGTATTAACTATTAATCCTATAGTAAAAAACTCAGAATACTTAATCGTAGATAAATTGATTCTCTTTATTTAGCTATATTTTTTAGTTGTCTTCATAGAATATTAATAATATTTAACGATAGTAGTAAAATTGCCGTTAAAATCTCAACAAAAATTTCTTCAATTCACTGAATAAAGCCGAAGAATATTTTGTCATTAAAAACCGTATCAAAATATTCCTCTGTGACATTGTAATACGAAATAGCAACAGCACGTTTTAAATATCAAGAAAATTTAAATAATCCTCTATATCTAGATGTTCCCGAATCACTTTCCATAAGCAGTAAGTTTAGTTAAACTTTATTCATTCTTGTTATGTTCAATAAATCATGTAGTAATTAATTTTGTCCATAAATGGAAATATTAATTTTTTTTTTTATTATTTTTTTAATACAAATTTATTGCTTCTATATAACGCTTTTAATGAAGCAAAGAATTTAAAAAAAAATTTTGTCACGTAATTTTTTTTTTTAAATTAAGATTACTCAGTGTCGTACAATCTTTGAGTTTCTTAGAAAAATTCATTTTTTAGTGGCAAGATTTTTCACCAATCATTCTTTAAATTAAAATTCTCTTTCATATTGAATCTCAACTTATAATAATAAATTTCTGTATTTATAAAAATATCTAACAGATGATGATAAGGAACTGAATGAGTTGAACGTAGAAGAAGCCAGAGGAAAATAGTTGATTTTTCTCAGAATGTATGTTCAAAAAATGTCTCAGTTACTAGGATGCACTATCAGAAGAAAAGAAAGAGGATGATGTTAAATTTTTTTTAAGTAATCTCTGTATGTTCATTGAGGCTAATTTATTTATTAAATAAATATTAATTTATATCAATGTGTAAAAAAATAGCAAACTTTCATTAATTTTTTGTTTTTATTATTTATCATTATAATTATAAAAAAAAAAATTTTTAATCTGTTTCTGATCGAATATAGATCAAAATCAGACTGAAAATAATTGACAGAAAAAGTCTGATTTTGATCTAGATTAGAACAAAAACAGACTAAAAATGATTGAAAATAAGTCTGAAAATAGTCTAAATAAGGAATAGTAAGGGCAAAACTAGATTAAAATTCACATATTAATTAAATATAAATAAAAAATAAAATTGAATAAAAATAACTTAAAATTTTTAGTTGATTAAAAACAGATCAAATTTTTCGACCCGGGACGGCTTTTTGCTTCCATAATCATTGATGATCACTATATAAATTATTGCAATCAGTTCGTTAGGTTAAATAATATCATTATCAAAAATTTTGGAAAATTACCGATCACCCTGGCGGTCCTGATTCACCGTGATATAGGGTGAATACGGTGAATCACGGTAAATCACGCTGATAGAGTTAAATTACGGTGAATCATCGTAATTTACCGTGAATGTGTGCGTGATATCACGGTGAGCTTTCACGGTGATTCGGAGTAAAATTACGGTGATTCATGTCTATTCACGGTAAATCATAGTGATGTTCTATAATCGAACTATAGAGATTTTCCATGATTCACGGTGAATTTTTGTAAAATTCTGATGCCCCATCGAGGTTTCATAATGTATTGCCTTTTTTTTATACAATAACAGTGATTTTCGCGGAATCACCGTGACCTACGGTATCGCGGTAAGATCTCGTGTCAATTCACTGTGATTCACCGCAACATCACGGTGAACTCTCACGGTAAATGACCGTGAATCAACCCTAATAGCACAGTTTGCTTGAGCAAAAGTTTACTGTACAAAAGTTTCGTTTAATTTTTCGTCAAATTTCCGTCAACTTCGGACTTTTCCATTTTTTTACGTCAATTCGTATGCAACTTACTATTGAATTTGAAGTAAATTTACTGCCCGAATTATAATGCAAATTTACTTCAAAAGTTGATTAAAAAAAAGTTGTCGTTAATTTTCACGCAAATTTTATGTCAATTTATCGTTAATTTAACTTGAAAAATTGTAAAGTATATTTTTACCCTCAAATTGTAGTCAATTTTTTGTATAAATTTGCTTACCTTCTGAAATTGTAAGAATGAACATTACCGACTGTTTTTTCGTCGTAAAAGTTTAGCTTGAAATTGAAGAAAAATTAACCGTAAATTTTTATTTTCAACTTTTGCTGTGAAATTGTCTGCAAATTCGGGCAGCAGATTTCAGATGATTTCAACATCAAATTACCTTCAATTTTAAGCTAAAGTGGCTATTAGGGTTAAGGTGAATCACAGCGAATCACCGTGATTCAAGGTAGCATCCCGGTGAGCGTTTACGGTGATTCCCGGTCGTTCACCATAATACACCGTGATTCAGGACCGCCAGGGCGATTCTGATATTTTTTTCCGTATGTTTTATATATTAACGCTTTGGTTTGATTCAAAGCTCATGTAACTCCATCTTAATCATTTCTATTAATTTGTATCTTAAAACATTGAATCCATAAAGTATAATTGTGAGGAAAACTTTAAAAAATGATGCTTATTGATTATTTTAAACTTCTCAAATTGTTGGAGAACGTCACTTTTTTTCGAGCTCAAAGATGAATAAGTCATTATTATGCAAATTAAAAAATTTCTAAGTTTTATTAGGGTAGATGAGAATATTTATGACTTTAAGCTTTAATGATAAAAATTTTAAAATCTCAATGAGTTAATGATTTGATGAACAATTAAATTCAAAATATATTTAATAAATTATGTTGTGTTATTCGGGCAGTCTTATAGTGACTATACAGGTTGCTAGTTATTGCATAAGAATATAAAATTTGATACTTTAATATTCAATGATAAAGTTTTATATTTTAATAAGAATTTAAAGTCGTGTATTAAATTATCACGAATATAAAATTACGTCCTTCAATGTTGCTATTCGATAATAATGAAAGCTGTTATTTAGATGTTAATTTTGAAAAAAAAAAAAATTAATCAAGTAACACAATACTGAATTTGTAACTATAGTAATCCAAATATACTACAGTGTTATTTATATATACATATATACGTGGTGTCCTTGGCAACCGCTTGTTATACTAGCAATGTCTCGTGTATCAGATTTCTTTTGACAGTTAAATATACAATAATTAGTTATTAAATTAAATCATGTTCACTAAGCAACATTCATTAACGTTAAACGAGCAAATAGTTCCGCCTCCAACGCAAAAATTTACAATCGAACAGTGGCATCTTAATAATCAAGCTCGGTAAATTGTCTTATGCATTTCCTCATTTAAAATATTATCGTACATTACATGTTTAATAAAATTCAAATCATCAATTGAATTGAAGAATGTCAATAGTTAATGTTAATATTTATAATTACAGATTCCGTAAATGCAACATTCATTGTCAATTAGTTGAAAGTTTAATTGCTGAATCAGAGCGTATTTGTGATTCGGCATTAGAATTAACGAAAACAAATAAAATAGCAACCGATCATGAATTGAAAGAAAAATTATCAGATGTTAAATTTGTTAAAGATGAAATTTTACGTCATCGCAAAGATGTTATTTTAGAAATTGATGCATTAAAAACTTATAAAACAAGATTGATTGATGGTTTATCATCAATACAAGAAAATGCAGCTGATATTTGTAAAAAATGTCTTATTGCGAGGTATGAAAAATTAGAAATTTAAACATTTGCAATAAAAAAGACCGAGGCGAGACGGTCAACCTAAGCAAGTGATTGTTTGCTGTGGCTTTTAAACACCGGATATAAATTATTTTGATCCATTTCAAATAAGTTTGATATTATTTTGCAATCATTTTTATAAATATAAATGGTTTTATAATCATTTTTGTCTTATAATTTTTTTTCCTTTTAATTACATATGTAAATTAAATGAATCTCCAACTATGTATCAATATTTGTTATAAAAAAAAAAAAATATTTTTTTCCAGAGCATGATGATCTCTCTCCCAAATAAAATAACAATTTTTGTGTTAAAAAAAAATAATTTTATTTATTTAGATTTTCTAAGTGTTTTATTTTGCCCCAAATACTTTGCTTTGATTCTAAATTCTTAATTAATTCTAAATCCCAAAAGAACTTTCAACAAATAAATCTTTTTTTTGTTTACTATAAAGTCTAGGGATGGCCTTTTTTGCCCCGGTTTCCTTTACATTAATTTAATTACTATATAATTATAATTATATTTTTAGAGAACATCGTTTAGGTATCGACTTAACAGTTGATGATGTAGAAAAAGAATTGAGAAAAGAATTGGAAATAATAAATCGAGCCGATAGTATTTTTACACGAACATTAGAGCATACAAATGAACAAATTCGTATTTTAAAATCTCTTTTATATTATCTTGATGGAGATTTAGAGAATAAAGATCGTAGTATTCAATTAGATGAAAGAAATCTCAATTTAAAGGAAACTAGTTTAAATCTCAGTATTTATCATGGAACTGCTTCACTAGATCCTTCGTAAATAAATTTAATATACCATTTATTTTTTAAAAATTTATATTGTTGACATCGGCACTGATATTTCAATACTAATATTTTTAATTTACTTTATTTAAGGACTATTACTGTTCAAGAATGGGATTTACATAGTGACGAAGTTATCATGTCTACAATGAAGCAAATGAATAGTACCAAAGTATTACGCTATTATATTGATAATATTTTAAAAGAAATAGTTGATGATTTAAATGAACAGAAGAATAAAACTAATGAAGCATTTAGACTCAGAATTTTGGAAACAAAACAAGTAAAAGCTCGTCTTGAGTCGAAACATTCTGAAGTAACTATTTAATTTAATTTATTACTCTCCCTAGCATATCCAAACTACAGTAAAAACACCATAATTTACTGTAAATTCGCCGTAAAATGCGATAATTTACCGCACATTACCGAATTTGATGGTAATTTACGGCAATTCTTCTGAATACCGTAAATTCCAGTGTTTTACGGCAAAATACCGCGGTATTGCTGCAAATTTTACGGTATATTGCCGCAAATTTACTATAAATTTTCCGCAAAATACGATATATTACCACCATTTGCTTAGAAAAGGTCGCCATTGCGGTATAATATCGTATTTTACGGTAATTTGTCGGAATACCGCCAACTGCGGGAAATTACCACAATCTTACCGAACTTTACCGTAAAATACCGCAGCATGGCCGCAAATTTTACGGTGAATTGCCGTAAATTTGTCATGATATACAATGTATCATCGTAAGTTACGGTAATTTGCCATCAGTTACCGGGTGCTACCGTAAATTTTGTAATTTACGGTAAAATGCCGTATTTATGGTAATTCGCGGGAATTCTTCGGAATACTACAAATTATGATATCTTACGGTAAATATCTGTATTTTACCGCAAAATACTGTAATTTACAGCAAATTTGCCATACAATGCGGTAATTAGCCGTAAATTACCGTGATTCGGATCTGCTAGGGCTTTAAATATTAATTATCTTATCAATTTATTGATTTATTAAATAATTAGATAATAAAACAAGCGAATGCAATGACACAAAATATAACACGCTTAGAAAAAAATATTGCTGAAAAAGAAGGATTTCTTGCGTTGGCACACACGCGTTTAGGAAATCGTTGCCATCGACCAAATTTGGAATTAACTCGCGATAAAGTGGAAAATAAACTTATACAAGAAGTATATGACCTTCGTCAAACAGTTGCAAAACTTCAACAAACATTGAACGAGGTAGAAAGCTTTATTAATTAAATATATATGGGTATTTATTTGTTTATTTATTTACCTTATAAAAGACAAAAAAAAATTACATCGTTTTAGGCTCAAGCAACTTTACGTTATTTACTAAGAACGCAAATACAATTAGAAGAAGATATTAATATAAAAACAAATACTTTAAAAATAGATGAAGTTGAATGTATGACACTGCGTCAAAGTTTGAATTATCGTGCTTATTAAAAATTTATTCAAGTAATTTAAATCATATAAATCAACCGAGTACTACATCAATTATAAATCACTGATTATATTATTTTTTTTTTTAATTTTAATGCATAATTTTAACCGATAATTTAAATAAAAGGGTAATTAATATACTTTTGATTATTTTTAAACTGAGCAAATGAATATTTAATCATAAGAAAAATAAAAAATAAAATAAAATGATAAAATAATTGAATTAACTGATGAGACATTCATCAGATTTTGTCTGAGACAGATCATCGCCATTTTCTACTGAAGTACTTTCGAGATTAATTTCTCCATTTTGTGTTGGATTTACTTGCGGAATCTGGCAATTAGCTACAATAGAATCTTCAGGCTTATTTGAATCATCAGAAATACAGAGAGCCGCGATTAGTGAAGTATCGATAAGTGAAACAGACGGCTGAGTTGAAACAGCAGAAGCTTGATTATTTATTTCACTTGACTGTTGATCAGTAATAACATTCTGAGGCATAATTTGTTGATTTATTTGCTCACCTTTGATTACTTGTGGGCGCGATTGTGAAGAAGATGGTTGCATATTGATGCTCGACTTGTTTACTTCTATTGACGGACGCTGAGAAACTTGGAGATTTTGTTGACTGTGTACTTTCTGAAGATTAGTTCTCATTGCATCAATTAAAGCTTGCATGAGTTGAGCTTGTGACATATTTGATGATCTATTTGAAGCAGATTGAACCTGAGTTAGTGATGCATTAATAAGTTCAAGATCGTTGGATTTCATTTGCGATAAACCTTTTCCTAAACTGTCAGAATTAATCTCTTCAATTTGACAATTACCTACACTAGGATCCTTAACAAGTACATCAGTAGAAACTTTACTACTCATATCATTCGGCTGCTGATGAATAATATGATTTTGTGGTGTTATTCGTTGATACGTCTGCTTATTTTTTATTATTTGTTTATGCGGATGAAAAGACAGTTGCGCGTTGCTTGAATTGCTATTTACCACTGAAGGATTCTGTTGAATCTGAGGCTTTTGTTGACAATGCATTTCTTTCTGAGCATTAGATAATGGTTGAGTTAGCAAAGGCTTAATTTCTAATCCACTTGATGAATGATTCGAAGTAGATGGAACATGAGTAAGTGATTGAGTTGTAGTTTTAGGATCTAAAAATCCTGAAATTATTGATTTATTTTTAAAATTATTGATATTTTTTCTTGTTGGTTTGAATTGTTGTCTGTTCAATGACTTTGATATTTGATGATGATTTTTTAAATCATTGTTATCTTGTCCTTTATGTCTTATTCCAAAATTTCCTTGACTTTTAGTATGTCGCTTATTAAAAGGCGTTTCATTTAGTTTTTTAATTTGAACTGTGCATTTATATGCCGTTTTTAGTTTTATTGCTTTATGCAAAAGTGAGTCATTAGGAATTAAAAACCCTTTGTCTTGATCATAAAGAGATTGGCGTGGTAAGCGACAGCTGTCAACCTAAAATTAAAATTTAACTATTAAATTTAAATTTTTTTTTAAAATTTAAAATTTAAAAAACATTTATATTTTCTGACCAATGTGCTAAAGGATGCTTCATAATTATCACATTCTATGTGTAACTCGTAACGATATTTAATTGTTCTTTTACTACTTTCATACATTAAAACATGAGCTTTTAAATCTCCATCATTAGTAATAAATGTATGAAGAACAAATAATCCAACACTTTGAATTTCAAATGCTCGATCTTCGCGGCGGTTTATTCCACAATAATTCAAATCCCACTTTATTACATGAGGCCATCCTTTGAATAAATCCTATAAAATAAAAATAATACCAATTATTATCAACATAACTTTTAATATTAATATTATTTATCACATACCACAGTCAAAGCTTGGAAATGATTGCGTTTTATATGATCTAACATATGAGGATAAACGTGTCCTTTGAAGGAACAACCCGCTTTTACCCAACATGGAAAAAAACCCCAAGGATTCAGTGAATTGTCACCTGACTTAAGTTGGTCAACATTTTTTTCATTTTTTAATAATTTGTTTTCAGATGAGTTTGTTAAATTTATTGGATTATCGCTTTTTTTAAATTCTTTTTCAGTTACCATGCACACTTTATCAATACGATCAACTATCGTCTCAGTAGTTTTGTTTTCTTTTGGAGAATTTTCAACAGATTTTATTTCGATCGCAGATATATTCAGTGACTTAGCATAATTCTGTAATATTAAATTTATTATTAAGGGGGGAAAGGGGTCTGAGATACAAAGAAAAGAGCATATTTTCATGATTTTTTTTTCAGAGTACCTTCTTTATTAAAATTCTTAAAATTTGTGACATTATTAAATATCATTTCAAAAATATTTTGATAAATTTTCATAAAAGTCACCTCAAAAAAAAAAAGTCTCTATGTCGTAGGCAGGATAACTTATGACTGCCTCATCTGAAAGCAAAAAACCAAAAAGATTTCTTTAGTATATAAGTTTATGTTGGATTTGAACGAAGGAATAAACAAAATATTGATTTTTGAATTTTTGGTAAAGGTGCAATCAAAAAACTCTGATTTTTGCCAAAAATTGCTCCTTTTGTTTAATTAAAAAATAAGTAGTTATTGAAAAAAAAAAAAAAAAAAAATCCTTCGTTCAGATTTATGATAAACTTATGTACTAAAGAAATCTTTTTGATTTTTTTGATTTCAGATAAGGCAGTCATGAGTTATCCTGCTTACAGCATGGAGACTTTTTTTTTAGTTGACTCGGTTTGCCCCACGACTGCTGGCTTATTTTTCAATATTTTTTTATGAAAATTTAACAGAATATTCTTGGAATGATGCTTAATAATGTCACAAATTTTGAGAACTGTAACAAAGAAGGTACTCTGAAAAAACAAAAAATCAAACAAATATCCTCTTTTTTTTGTAACTCAGATTCGCCCCCCCCTCCCCCTTAAAATCTACTAATCGTCGTATTTAAGAAAAACCTGATATATTATAAATAATGTTTTTCATTTTATTATTAATTCATTTATAAAATAACTCTTGTGCATCAATTGGTAAATGGTACACTTACCGCTAAATTATTGAACTGTAATATAAAAAACTCAGCACTGTGATTTCGAAAAAATAAAGATGATTTCGGACAAGCGATACATGATTCAGTCTTACATGAGAAACAACAGTCGTGTCCAGAATCACATGAAAATATTTTATCTGACAATTTCCCTCCACAAAAATGACAAGGAGTTTTTTTTTCAACATTATTGTGCCACTGCAAAAACTAAAAAAAAATATTATCAATATAATAAAATATGATCCTGAAGTTAACAGACAATTAGATATTTTTGGATTTTTTTATTTTTTTCAACAAATAAAATAAAAATATGCGCATGTAGAAAATTAATAAAACCATAGGCGCAATTTTTTTAATACTTTTTTTTATAATTTATCGTTTTTAAAAACTTCAAAAATTATTAGACGTCGGTTCACTTTAGTATCATTATTAAAATTATTATACTTTATCTTAAATTAATATAGTAAACAATAACTATAATAAAATTACTTGTTTTTTAATACGATCCATTGTGACAAGCAGCGTCGTAATGCACAACAGAAAGAACAATCGAATAGTCTGATGTTTTTTATCGGCAAATCTAATCTCAATAATACTTTTGTTCCGTTAACTAATTTACTGGATATTTCTTCATATTATTATGATTCTGCGATAATTATTAATTAAATAATTAATTTTTAATAATTACTAAAATAAATAAAAAAAAAGTATATATATACATAATAATAATGTTTGTTACCTTAATAGAGCCTTACTTTTTAGTATACTGTAACGAATGCTATATTGGAATGAAAAGAAAAAAAGAATTGAATCCGAGCTTACATCTAACAATGCGATACTGAGAAACTCATAAAACAAAAAACAATAAACATTCCACCATAAGTAAAGTGTACGTTACTTTTTAAAGATTATATTTGAATTTTCTTTAAAATTTTTAATACTTTGAAGGTAACCACGACCAAAAATAATTATAAAAATCATAAATTAATGATTAATTAAATAAATCATCTATTAATAAAATTTTAATTTTCAATTATTTAAGTTTTTAATACAAGATCTACTATATCACCGATGATAATAAATCTGTATGACCAACAGTTGGAGAAAAATATTTTTAAAATTATATAACGTTAAAATAAAAATAAAATAATTAACAAGGGTGTGAATGTAACAGACATCAGACAAATTTAAAATTATCAATTAATAGAGTAAATAATTAATAAGAAAAAATTTTTTTAAAATGAGCATTTCAAAAATTTTAAACTTAATAAGTGCATTTTTTATAAATATTATTTCTTAAATTATTTATAATTTTAAATTTGTCTGCTATCTGCTACATTTACACTCATTATTGAAATTATTTTTTTAATAAAATATATACACTTAAGGAGGGCTGGGTATTAATAGGTGTCAATGTTATAATTTTAAATTAACAAATATTAAATATAATGATAAGATATTTCATGGACTTACAAAAATATTTATTTATTTATTTATATGAATAATATCTATCAAAAATATTTTTTGATCAGATGACTTCACATTTGTTCACTCCGAGGTAGATACAAATAAAATAAAATATTGATATGAAAACAAATACTTTCATTATCGATAAATTTAAATGTATGATATCGTAATTTACTCGAAATTATTATGACACAAAATTTATTTAGCGAAAAATAAATCATACAACTACTGATTAAAGTTTTAACTAAATAGGAGGATACATACTTATTTCAATTATTTTTTGTAAACAAGAAAATATGCATATATATTAATTATTAGAAGAATTAAAAAAAAATGAAATAACTAATTAAGACACAACACATTCACCGTTAGGTTTTTTCTGATGGAAATCAGAGCTATTTTTTTTAGACTTGCCATTATGCCGTTTCTTGTCGTCATCATAATTAATATCGAATGCCTCAGCACCTGATTCTATTAAACGAATTTTTTCACGTTCTTCAATTTTCTGTTGAATTGATTTTTGTCTTTCTAAATCAGCAGCAGTAAAATTTCCAGGTTTGTTCGAATTTCGGGAAATGTGGAGAGATTCTATGTCAATAGAAGGAGCAGATGGTTGAGTAGGAACACCAAAAGATTGATTACCCATGTTATGTGGGTGATGATTAACAAACGGAGATGCACTTCGTTGATAAGCCTGTTCATCTTTAATTACTTGCGGATGGGGATAAAGAGAAGGCGGTGTCATATTTGTACCGAAATGATTATTTACCATGTGTGGATACTGCGGAGTCTGAGGCATTTGTTGATAATTGAATTCTTTTTGTAGATTTGGGTAGAGTTGTTGAGGCAGCAGTGGATGTATTCCTGTTGCCCTTGGTGGATAATTGTGAGTAGATTGCACATGATTAACTGGTGGCTTTGTTGTCTTAAGGTCTAGCAGTTCTGGAATGTTTGATTTATCTTTAAAATTATTCGCATTTTTCCGTGTTGGTTTGAATTGTTTTCTGTTCAATGGCTTGAGTTTCTGAAAATCTTTCCTCTGATTATTTTCTAGCTGCTTTATCGGTGTTGTCTTATCTCCTACATTAGCGTCGACCTTTCTCTTATCATCAAAAGCTTCATCGAGTTTTTTGATCTGAACCGAGCATTTGTACTTCAAGTTTTGTTTTATTGCATTGTGCAAAAGTGAATTGCTACTAATAAATAATCCTTTGTTTCGATCATGAAGTGAATTACGTGGAATACGGCTACTGTCAACCTTAAATATATATTTCATTATATTATTGAACTCCATTTTTCTTTAAAAAAGTTAATAAATTAAATTACCTCTGCACCAAACGACTTCTTTTTATCCTCACACTGAATTTCTATTTCATAACCATATTTAACTGCAGTTTTACCGCTTTCATACATAAATATACGAGCCTTTATATGTTGATCATGATTAATAAATATATGAAGATTAAATAATCCTACGCCTTGAATTTCAAAAGCTCTATCCTCACGACTATTAACCCCACCATAATTCAAACTCCAATTAATCACATGAGGCCATTGTTTGAATGAATGCTATAAAACGAAATTTATGGTAAAAAATTTTTTAATGTCATTATTTACATTAATGTCACTTAATAATGAATTCTTATTTATTCGATACTTGCCACCGTGAACATTTGAGCATGATTATCTTTTAAATGTTGAAGGATATGAGAATAAGCTGCTTTGAAGTTGCAATCTCCAATCCAGCATGGATAAAATCCCCAATGATTTGTTGAATTATCATCTGATTTAACTTCAATAACTTTTGTTTCATTATCGAACGGTTTATTTTCATAAACTTTTGTTTCATTTATTGACGATTTATTTTCAGATGAATTTTTAATATCTTTTTCAGTAACCATACAGATTTTATGATTGCGTACAATTTTAGTCTGTGTAGATGTATTAAGTTTTTTAGCACTTTTTTCAGTTTTTTTTATTTCAAAAGCTGACTCGTCCAATGATTCAACATCATTCTATAATAATAAATTTTAATTACATTAAAAGGACAAATTACTCTTATTTTTTTATAGTAAAAAAAAATTCAAATTAAAAAAAAACTATTAAGGGGGCAAAGGGGTCTGAGATACAAAAAAAAGAGCATATTTTTGTGATATTTTTTTTCCACAGCACCTCCTTTATTACAATTCTTAAATTTTGTGACATTATTAAGCGTTATTCTAAGAATATTCTGCTAAATTTTCATAAAAAAATATTGAAAAATAATTAGTAATGGAGAGAACCGAGTCAACTAAAAAAAAAGTCTCCATGCTGTAAGCAGGATAACTCATGACTGCCTTATCTGAAATCAAAAAAACCAAAAAGATTTCTTTAGTACATAAGTTTGTCTTAGATTTGAACGAAGGATTTTTTTTTTTTTTTTCAATAACTACTTATTTTTTAATTAAACAAAACGAGCAATTTTTGGCAAAAATCAAAGTTTTTTATTGCACCGTTACTAAAAATTCAAAAAGGAATAATTTGTTTATTCCTTAGGTTAAATTTAAGATAAACTTATGAGCTAAAGAAATCTTTTTGGTTTTTTGATTTCAGATGAAGCAGTTATGAGTTATCCTGCCTACGGCATGAACTTTTTTTTTAGTTGATTCGGTTCTTCCCACTAACAGTTATTTTTCAATAATTTTTTATGAAAATTTAGCAGAATATTCTTGGAATGACGCTCAATAGTGTCACAAATTTTAAGAATGTTAATAAAGAAAGTGCCCTGAAAAAAAAAATCACCAAAATGTTTTTTTTTTGTATCTTAGACCCCCCCCCCCTTAAGTTATTGACAATAGTTATATAAATTTTGAATGGAAATAAAAATGAATAGATATAAAGAAAAATATTAAAAAAACCTTATAAATACGGTACATACCTTCAACTTATTTAATTCTGCTATCAAAAATTCAGCAACATTATTTCGAAAAAAAGAAGATGATTTTTTGCAAGCAATACATGAATCAGTTTTACACTTTCTGCAAACATCATGACCAAAATTACATGAATAAATTTCATTTGATAATTTAATGCTACAAAAGTGACATGGAATTTTTCTTTCTACATTTTCGTGCCATTGCAGAAACTAAAAAAAAAAAATAATAAACAAATAATGAAAAAAAAATAATTCATTAATATATCGAAATAACTTCACCAAATTTAATTAAATTATTAAATTAAATAAAAAATTACTTTTTTCTTAATCAAATCCATTGTTATTATTTACGTGATAATCAACACAAAGAAAAATAAAAAGATAATTAGTGCTTAATCAGCAAATATAATCTTAATACTTTTGTTTTATAATTTGTTATATTCACCAGATTAACAAAATAATTTATAGTTAAATAAATAATTAAAAATTATATTCATTCAATTACTTCAAGCTATTTATAATTTATTTACTAACTCTACCACTCTACGACGTAATGAAACTGATTCTGGTTCAGCATAACAAGAATTTGATAAAAGCTGTTTCTGGGAATCCCTACTAGAAATATAAAACATTAAATATCCCAATATTACATCATCAGTATTGTATTTTATAACAATTAGTAAAAACAAAAATATTCAACGGTTTTAAAACAATTTATAATTTTCAAACTCTCAATCAATTTAAAAAATATATATTTTGTTATCTTGTAACCGTAAACATTCAAACAATAAATAAAAATATGAAACTGAAAATAAAAACAACTCATGGATACAAACCCTAAGGATCTATTTTACCATTCGTGATAATAAATCCTACATGTCCAACAAATAAAAAAAAATTAAACGAGAGACAGGATGGTAAATCTATGTAACTATAATAATTTATGACTGAAAGTATATACTTGATCATACCTTACATGAAAATACTGATTTTATATTAATAATAATAATAATAATAATAATAAGAGCATTAAAGAAAAATACGATTATTGTAGAAGCAAAATCGCGATCGATCGAACTTTGAACTAATTGTCATCAGTGCGCGAGTGTATGAATCGCGCCAAATTTTTTGTTATTTTTTTTTTAGGCTAAGGCATATATATAAAAATTTATTGTTTGATGTGTTGATGTTTATCATGTGAAAAATGTTATGAGTGTGAATCTAACTGACAAGTGGGAATTTTTTAAATTTTTGAATAAATAAATAATATGTAAGTAGAATAAAAATAAAAAAATGTGTAATTAAATTAATGAAAAATCAGTACGCGGATTTTTCAAATTTTATTATTTTAATTTATTTATTTAAAATTTAATAATTATCTGATGTCTGCTACATTCCCACTCAAAAAAATTTTTAGTTATTTATTAAATGAATGTTTTATCCTTACAAGATATTTTATTATTTATTTAAAGTTATTTACTGGACTACACGACAGGAGTGTTTACAATTGTTGTTGAGTGTCGTGCTAATATATAGTATATAGAATCGTAAGTGTGTAGATCAACATCATAAAGTGTACACATTTTCGCAGTTGAGTCGGCATCGCGTGATAAAATACCCGGCCAAGTTTAATATAAGGAATAACGAAACAGTGGCATTCAATTGACGTTCAAATTTGACTTTTTATTTTTAATTGTAAATATATTAATTTATATTTAAAATCGTTATAGTTACAACTTTTTAATAAATTATTTTATTTCAAGGGTTAAAGGTAAAGTTCAATTACGTGTTTGTGTTTTATTATTAGTGTTTTTATTTTTATTTATTGCATTAATTTATTTTTTTACATCATGAAAATTATAAATAATTACTTTTGTTGCCAATTATAAATAAATATTATTGTTTTAATTGGAGTATGTATAATTATGTGGCGCCAAAGTTCAAACTTTAAGTGTTTTTTTTTTTTTTTTTTTTTTTATTTGCTTTTGAATTTTTTTTCTACTAAACAATAAAAATAAAACAATAAATTTTTTATTTTCAATTACTGTCAAATTGAAAATTTAATATTTATATATATAAATGTATGAGTGTAGGTGTAGCAGACATCAGACAAATTTAAAATTATAAATAAATAGGGTAAATAATTAATAAAATTAAATTTTGATAAATGCGCATGATAAATTTAAAAAGTTTTGAAATTAATAAGTGCATTTTTTTTTAATTTAATTTTTTTAATTGTTTACTCTATTTATTTATAATTTTAAATTTGTCTGATGTCTGCTACATTCACACTCGTATAAATATTTATTGTTTTAGTTTTATATTTTTTACTAGAATTTTAGTTACTACATAAATAATTTTATTAATAATTTAAATCTTACGTCAAATAAAAAACAAATTATAATTTTTTAATGATTAATGATTTCAATATAAATGAGTTAATAAGATTCATTATTGCATTGTAAACTATATTTCATAGTATGATTCATAGATTCATTATTCAAGAATAATAATTGAATTATTAATACATTAGTTTTGGTATTAATTAAAAAAAAAAAATTACTCGATAAAATTTAAAATAGATTTCAATACTCGATAGTTAAAATTTGTAAAAAAATACTATGATTAATTATCATATCTTATCAAGAAAAATAATTAAAATTTTTGTGATAACTAATATTCAAAATAATCTTAAATTCTATTGATATTTGAATGATTCATATCGGGAATTTCCAATGTAAAGAATAAATCATTTTGTCTTCTTGAATATTAAAAATATTTAATAATCTATAAATAAATAAAATATGAATATTTTTATATATAAATATTTAATATTATACTCAGTACTATAATTGCTGTTACGCGCAGCATCTAGGTCTGAACCTTGACATAGAGCCAAAGGTTAAACAAAAGTGTTCTAAAAAAATAATAAAAATAAAATAATTTTTTTTTGAGGCAGTAAAAATATCTAAAAATTAAATAAATATTGTTTTATTTTTTTATACGAGTTTTTTTATAGCCCATAAAATTATTTATATGTAGAAAAAAAAATTTCTTTACGTAAATGGAATAAATTGAATTTAAAAACCAGGATAAATTTAATCAAATATTGTTTATTTTTTTACTGGATTGTTAAGTGAATAATTTAATTATATTCTTAAGTTTAAAATTCTTTAATTAAATGAATGAAAAGTATACGTTTGTACCAAGACAATCAGTAACTGAATGTTAATTTTATTCACTCGAACCATGACAGGGGACGTATTTAATAATACGTTTAATCAAAGTTGAAGCTAATACAATGCATACATAATTACATAGGTCACGTGATGTCATTATTACCATATAAAAAACGGCAATTCGATAAATATTTTATATAATTGTTAAAAAAAAATAATAACATTAAATAAATAAACAGACCATTGGATTTTTCGTAAAATAAACTTAATTAGCAAGCGTTTAAAATTTAAATGACTTTTTTTCTTCTTTTTTCAAGTATCAAATATCATCTTTTTCTTGAATCTTTGAGATAAGAAAAAAACAGACGATCTTATCGGATTCCAACGGTACCTATTGTCATTTTAATGTTAAAAAAATTAATAATTATTTAAATCAGTTTAAAAAAATCAATAAACGATTAATTTGAAATAATTTTGATTTTATATATTAAGGAAAAATAAATAAATATAACTTTAAAATAATAACATACGTACATGAAAAGTTGCGTAACATTTTACGGTAGACCTGTTTTTACTTACGGACCAGGTTGTTTTAAAAGTAATAATACTTTCACGATTTTTTTTCTTATCATGCTTATATGTTCATGAAATCGTGAAAAACAACAATACTCTATTTTTAGAATAATTCGTGAATTGAATTAAATTAGTATTTAATATTAAGTTACTTTGTAATTTTTTTATTTTCTTTTCACATTGATACTAAAAGAATAAAATATCAAATAGTAATTATTAATAATAATTTTCAATCATACGATGTTAATCTCCTTGACTCTACCAATCTTCATTGGCAATTGCCCAGTGAAATTAAATAATTGAAGATTACTGGCCGTGAGACCAATCATCTGACAGTGTCTCCATGGTATTTGCGATTGAATTTCACTTGACTTATTACTTTTATCAGAACATAGTTTTTGAAATAACATTTAATATTTTAACTTTAAACTTATACTTCCTTATACATTAAATATTCAATGTTATATACATTTGCATTATTTTTTGTTTAAAGGTACAAGGTATGAATCTGAAGTGGTGTTATATGATTTTAAGTACAATAATCTATGCTAATGGATTTGGAGATGTATTGTCAGAAAATGCAAATCTTGAAGATAAAAATATTTCATTACAATTTATTGGATTGGAGTATGAAGATGTATGTTTCAAATCTGCTGATTCCGAATGGAAATTCATTCAAAATCCAAATAATGAAACTCTTCAGCTATGGGTAAATTTATTATTTATTTTATTTATTATTTAAATATTTATTTACATTTATTTGTTTGTTGCAGAAAGATTCATTAGATACATATGCTTTAATAAAACGTAAATGTTTAAAAGACATTGATGATACTATAAATGAAACTCTGTCTTCAACGATTGAATACAAATCGAATCTTGTTAGTAAACCAGGCGATGCATTACTTGAGCCTGAAGACTGGACAAGCTTTACTTCATTCATCGGTCAAGCAGAATTAATAAGATTAACTGGAAATTATACATCAGGATCGAATAATTTATTACGTAAAAGTAATTTTATTGCTATGGATTTAAAAAATAAATTATTTTTTATTCATACTATTATTTATTTTTATTTTTATTTTTATTTTATATAGATGCTGAGGATTTGTTGAGGCGGAATGGAAATAATGAAGATAAATTAAGGGCATGGATATCTTGGTATCGAACATTACAGCCGCTCACAACAAAATTATCAAACAATTTACAATTTGTTCAGAAAGCTGCGGTTGCGAATGGTCAGTGAAATAAACATACTTATTAGTTATAATTCTATGAAATTGTTGAGTATTTTCTTTACGCAATTCTTCCTTGTTGTACTGCATATTAACGAACTTAGCATCATAAATGTCCTTGAAAATTATTATTAATTTTTTTTCCACATTTGTAATAAAAAAAAAACTATATATATATTAGACTCATTCAAGAAGACAATTTTTTTTTTTAATTATATGGAAAATATCATTCGAAATCACGAAAAAAAATACTGTTAAAATTTGAGCTCTTCATATTAATATTAACAACCGCCTCATCGCAATTTTCAATTTCTCATTAAAATAACATGGGAAAAATTTTTTTAAAGTTCGGAATTTTATCACTCACCAGGGAATCAGTGTATTGGAAAAATCAATAATATTTTTGTCGAAAATTGAATGCTTTACAAAAAAGATCTCTTATTATTTTTCGATAAATTTAATTTTTCAAAAGTTATTCGAGGTCAAAGTTGGATTCATAGTAAATTTGAGTATTATTTGACTTTTTCGGCGAAATTATCGGACTTATCTTAAAATGTTATAAGACCTTCTTTGTAGATCATTTCGTTTCCTACAAATTATCTATTATCAAGTTTCCGAAATTTTCGAAAGTTCTTTATTTATTTGCGTTTAAAAATAAGTAAATAAAACCGACCAGAATACGATTTCTTGGAACAAATTCAAATTTAAATGCAAATAGCTTAAGAACTTTTGAAAATTTCGGAAACTTCACAATAGATAACTTGTTGGAAACAAAATGATCTACAAAAAAGGACCTATAACAGTTTATGATAAGTCTAATAGTTTCGACGAAAAAGTCAAATAATACTAAAATTTACTATGAAATCCAACTTTGACCTCGAATAACTTTTGGAAAATTAAATTTATCAAACAATGATAAGAAATTTTTTTTTGTAGAGCGTTCAATTTTCAACAAAAATATTCATTGATTTTTCCGATACACTGATTCCCTGGTGAGTGATAAAATTCCAAACTTTAAAAAAAAAAATTTCCATGTTATTTAAACGGGAAATCGAAAATTGCGATGAGGCGGATGTTAATATTAATATTAAGGGCTTAAACGTTAACAGTATTTTTTTTCGTCATCTCGAACGATATTTTCCGTATAATTTAAAAAAAAAAATAGTCGATTTTTTTTAATCAGTCTACTATATAATATATATATAGTCTTTTATTTTTCTTAATGATAATAATAATAAATTTAATTTAATTTTCTTTCATATAGGTGCTAAAGATGTAACAGAGTACTGGGAAATGTTAAGTGAATACAAAGATGGTTATAATGAAGCCAAATATAAATGGAGTGAAATTTTATCTTTGTATGAGAAATTAGTAAAATTTGTACGAACTCGTTTAACTCAAAAGTACAAAGACCTCATGAAAGATGAAAAAGGAATACCTGCTTATTTACTTGGTAAATTTATTTATTATTTATTATCAGAATATTTTTATAAGTAATTTATTATTTAAGGATCCCTTGAAAGCTATGATTGGACACCTCTTGCGATGGATGTCATACCGTATCCCAATTATATTTATGATATAAGAAAAAATCTCTGGGAAAAGGTAACTTGATAATATTTTACCGATTGAATGGATGCTTTTTTATTTTCAAATATTTATTTTTATAATTTATAATAAAGTAATTTTATTATTATTTATTTAGAATTTAATAGGAAAAAATTTGTATAAGTCAGCGTCACGAATAGGAAGCATAACATTAAAACACGTACCAGAAGTACAATTTTTTGATAAAAGTTATTTTCACGGACAGTGTCCATCACGTTTAGTAAATTTTTGTCGTCAAGGCACAATGAGTGTTAATACATGTTCTGAATCATCTCTTTCTAATTACTTGTCAGCTCATAAAAATATTGCTAAGGTTTTAATTCATCAAATGTCTGAAGAAAGTATGCCAATTATTAATAATGCAAATCGTTATTCTGGTAAGTAATTTTAATTTTTTTAATTTTTGATAAATTTATTGTTTATTGTAATATAACTGGTAGACTTCCGATCTCTTTCAAGGGGTTTTATTTTGTAGTGATATTTCGATATTCCATTACTCACATCCTCAGATCATAAATTTATTTATTATAGAAAAAAAAATTTTTGTTAAATTTTGTTTTGCCATTATTAAAAAATTTTAACAGCTCATACATATTTTTATGTTTTAAACATCTATTTGACAATTTTTTACGATTATTCATCTGATTTTTAACAATTTTTTTATATACATATATGTTAGAGTGATCGTTAAAAATTAAATTTTTTCAGACGCTCCATAAAAAAAAGCTTCTTTTTAGTGAAAAAATAAGTGGGGAATTAGGTTATTTCTTTTTTAAGTAAAAAGACCACGTGCCTCAGGACGATCAAAGTTCATTTTCCAATACAATCGCGGTTTTTTTTAGATATCTCATGAAATATGCAAATTAAAGGAAAAAATCATAGGAATAATTTTGTAGGAAATTAAATTTTTGACAAAAAAGGCCATATTCATTTTTTATCATAAGTGTGTACTTATAAAGATATTTTTAAAAAACTTTTTTAGAACTTATCAATTTAGCATTGAAAGAATTATGAACGTTAAAAATAACGTTTTTTCTTAAATATAGACAACTTCGTAACTCGTAACATATCAGTCATTGAAACTTGTTATAGTTTCTAAATACTTAGAAAAATGTTATTTTCAACATTTGTAATCCTTAACACGCTCAATTCATGAGATCTAAAAAAAGTTTTTTCAAAATATCGTCATAAATACACATTTTATAAAAAAAAATGAATATTTTCTTTTTTGTCAAGAATTTAATTTCCTACAAAATTGTTCCTATAATTTTTTCCTTTAATCTGCATATTTTATGAAATATTTGAAGAAAACAACGATTGTCTCGAAAAATGAGCTTTGATCGACCTGATGCACGTGCTCTTTTTACTTAAAAAGGGAAGAACCAAATTTCCCACTTATTTTCTCATTAAAAAGAAGCTTTTTTATGGAGCGTCTGAGAGAATTTAATTTTTATCGACCACCCAAGCATAAGTGTAAATAAAAAAATTGTTAAAAATCAGATGAATAATCGTAAAAAATTATCAAATAGATGTTTAAAACATAAAAATATGTATGAGCTGTTAAAATTTTTTAATTATAATGACAAAACATAAAATTTAACAAAAATTTTTTTTCTATAATCAATAAATTTATGATCTGAGGTTGTGAGTAATGGACTCACGAAATATCACCACAAAATAAAAACCTTTGAAAGAGATCGGATGTCTGTCAGTTATCTTGCAATAAATGACAATTAAAACCGACCAAAAAGATATGTCTATACACATATTGAAATTTTCCTAAACAATAAATAAATTTATTATAATTTTTTTTTATTATTAAATTATTTAATAGCATTAGAAGAAGGAGTGTCAGAATTATTTGGTATTTTGGCTTCAAGTCAAGCATGGCTTACAACATTAAATTTAATTAACGAGACTGATAAAACTGAAGAAGCTCATATTGTTTCTATCATGATAACAGCTCTAGATGTACTCCCACGAATGGCGTACTATCTAACTGCTGATCAATGGAGAATAGATATTATTAGAAATAATACATTTGATCCAGACCATTTAACAAATTCCTGGTGGGAATACAGGTAATAAATTATTCTTCATAATCATTATTTATAATTATAAATACGAGTATTTATTTTATAAACAGATCAGAGTATGAAAATATAGTACCTGGTTCTTCCGAAAAACTCCCTACATTTTTAGATGATAGTTTTATTATTAGTAATCGTCCATATCTTTCGTAAGTATTCATTTGTAATATCAGTAATGAAGTAATAAAATTACAATAAATAATTTAATTATTATATTTATTGTATTATAATAGAAAATTTATTGGGACGATAATTGGTTTTCAAATTTATGAACATTTAATGGAATCAACCGAAGTAAGAACAGAAAAACTAGAAAAAATTCCTATAAATCATAATTTTATGTAAGTCGCTATAATTTATATATACAGAGAGAAAAAAAATGGGAATTCGTTCAATTTTGCTTAGAGGAAATTCCTTTTTTGACATAGCAAGTTTTGCTTTATCAATATTGGAAATTTTACTAGAAAAAAATGAAAATATAACGATATTTTATAGAAATTTTACCCACATATTATAGGGATATCTTCTATGTTACAATTAGAAATATGGACATTGAAAAGTTCCTCTGTTAACATAGCTGAAATTCCTATGTTGACATGGATATTTTTATTATGTCAGCATAGGCATTTTTCCTATATTAACAGAGCAATTTCTTCTATATTGACATACGAATTTTCCCTAGATTAGCAAAGGAAAAATTCCTCTGTTAACATATGAAATATTCCTACGCTGACATAGTAAAAATAACTATGTTGACATAGGAAAAATTTGTATGTCAACGTCGAAAAATTTGTATGTCAGCGTCAAAAAAATTGATATGTTGCATAAGAAAAGTCCACAAGAAATTAAAACTAACAAAATAACAAATATTTTGGTCATTATTATTATTTCGGCCTTAAAGCGATAAAATAGAGATGTGTGAAGGTTTTAAGGCATACGAAAATAGAGCTTCAAAGTTTTCGAAAAAATTTTGTGTAATTTAATTAAAATTTTTTTATAAGACCTATAATCATCAATTCAATAAATTAATTTTGATTTACTTGATAAATTACGTAAAAAAAACCATCAGTTTACAGATATTTCATTTTTACTTAAATATGAATTTTTTCTATGTTAACATAAGAATAATTTCTATGTTAATATTGGAAATTTTCCCATGTTGACATTGAGGGATTCCCTACGTCATTAAAGGAATTTCAGCAACGTTAACACAAGTAGTTTTGCAATGTCTACATAGGAATTTTTCCTGTGTTAACATAGAAAAAATTTCGATGTTAACATCGGTCCTATATTACATAGTTATTTTTCCAATATTGGTATAGAAAAATTTAAATTGTCAATGCAGAAATAATTCGTATGTAACAAAGCCAAATTTTCTATGTGACGTAGTTACATTTCATATGTTGACATAGTAAAACTTACAACGCCAACAAAGGAATTTCCCCTAAGCAAAATTAGAGAAGTTTACAATTTTTTTTCTCTCTGTGTATTAATTTATTATTTGTATATAAATTTACGGCCAGTTTTTTAAACCAAGTTTATTTATATCCGGGTTTTAATTGATATTGCTAGTATATCCATGGGGCATTCCACGCCAAATCGACCACTTTTGATCCCGGCCCCTTTCGACTTGGTTGAAAAATTTTTTTCCTTTTCTACCCCATTAAAATCATTTTTCAGGAAATTTTCAAATTTTTTTACCTAACCTAAAAAAAGTTATGAGTTTTTCAAAAATAAGGCTTTTATTTTTTTAAATAGCTATAACTTCTTCAATAATTGATTGATCTGGACGTTTTTTTTTCAAAATTTTTGCCTTTGAATGTACCGTTTAGAAAAAAATATAAGAAAATTTTAAGATGATAAAATCGATGAAATTTTTGGCTTTTTTGAGAAAAACTACCGTTTTCTTAAAGTTCGCCATTTTTAATTTTTTTTTTTAATTTCTCAAAAAAAACTTCAATTAATTCTGCAATTTTTCCCGCTGATCCCACATTGGGCGGACTTTTCATTCTATTTTTTTTATCAATTGAAAAAAAAATTTTCGCCCAGTTGGGCTTATATTACAAAACAACACTCTGGAAATTTTTGAGAATTTATCGACGACTTCAGAGTCTGAAAAATTGAGACGAAAAAATTAATTGAAACTGGTAGTCCTCGAAAAAATTTGGATTTTTTCTATAAATGTGAGAAAAAAAAATAGAAGATACCTATAAATAATTTTATTGTAATTTTTTTTGAAAACTACACCTGAAAACAAAGAAAACTAAAAAAAAAAATTTCCCTTTGGTTTATTTTTGACCACGTCACAGGCTTTCAAAAAATAAATCTAACGCACATCGCTATTTCGAAAGCCTGTGACGTGGTCAAAGATAAACCAAAGGGAAATTTTTTTTTTTTTAATTTTCTTTGTTTTCAGGTGGAGTTTTCAAAAATAATTACAATAAAATTATTTATAGGTATCTTCTATTTTTTTTTTCTCACTTTTTAGAAAAAATCCAAATTTTTTCAATGACTTCCAGTTTCAATTAATTTTTTCGTCTCAATTTTTCAAACTCTGAAGTCATCGATAAATTCTCAAAAATTTCCAGAGTGTTGTTTTGTGATATAAGCCCAACTGGGCGAAAATTTGTTTTTCAATTGATAAAAAAAAATAGAATAAAAAGTCTGCCCAATGTGGGATCGGCGGGAAAAATTGCAGAATTAATTGAAGTTTTTTTTGAGAAATTAAAAAAAAAAAATTAAAAATGGCGAACTTTAAGAAAACGGTGGTTTTTCTCAAAAAAGTCAAAAATTTCATCGAGTTTATCATCTTAAAATTTTCTTATATTTTTTTCTAAACGGTACATTCAAAGGCAAAAATTTTGAAAAAAAACAAAAAAAAACGTCCAAATTAGTCAATTTTCGAAGAAGTTATAGCTATTTAAAAAAATAAAAGCCTTATTTTTGATAAACTTATAACTTTCTTGGGTTGGGTAAAAAAATTTGAAAATTTCCTGGAAAATGATGTTAATGGGGTAGAAAAGGAAAAAAAAATTTCAACCAAATCGAAAGGGGTCGGGGTCAAAAGTGGTCGATTTGGCGTGGAATGCCCCATAGATATACTAGTAATATTAATTTAAACTCGAATATAAATAAATTCGGTCTGAAAAACTGGCCCTTAAGGATAACTCAGTTACTGAATAATTTATTAATATAATTAACAGTAAAATGATACAGCATGGAAGCGTCGAAAATTGGAATGAAGCAATAAAAAAATATTTACAAATATATGATGTTTCTGTGGATTCTCTACTGAGTTACTTTTCACCATTAGAAGAGTATTTAGACGAGCTGAATGATGAGGAGCTTGTTAATTTGCCACTAGAGCTTGAAAAAAAATTAGAAATCCTTGAGGATCTATACCAAAAAAATTTAAATAATCCTACAACTACAACTGAAGCCATTAATTCTACAACTGCTGTGCCAAAAAAACAAACGACAGATTTTCATAAACAAATTGAACTTCCGTCAAATACGAAACCAACTGAACCACAAATAAAAAATAACTCGTCATCATCTGAAATCATTAATCCGACAAAAATTCCGGTTAAAATTACCGAAAAACCCGAGACTATACCGGTTAAAGTTAAAAAGGACAGTAATGATGGTGTAAAAAAAGAAGACAAAGGAACTGAAGAAATAGTAAATGAACAAAATAATGAGGCTGGAAAATTAATAAAAAGTGGAATGAGTAAAGCTGTATGGGCAGTTGGTTCTGTATTGATTGCAACTATTGCAATTGTTATTATAGCAATTTTCGGGCGACGAAGGTGCCGAAAAACGCCAAAGAATAGACGTTATGTTTAAGTATAATAGTACTTTAATAATAATTATTTATAATTACGGCAGACGATCTATGTCCTGTATTCTCCATGTTCACACAGAATAATACACATAGATTTCTAGCCATTGGTTTTCGTTAGACCCCACACATTCCCTCGAGTAACATAGATGACATCTGCACTCAGACCTTCCGCTCTCTGTTTTTGGTATGTATAGATTAACTATATATACCAAAGGCTCTATCAGTTGGTCTGTTAGGCCCAGCCAGTGCTTATGCTTGTAAATGTGTAAAGACATTTAGAGACGTAAGGACTGGTGATTTTGATGACAGTTATCAAATTATAAGATAAAAGTATTAGTTTATATGGCACAATTCATATATGCTGATAAACAAAATAATATAGCCGGAGAACAAGTGATATAGCATCTTATGTTTGTGATAACAATGCCTCGGGTAGAAGACCTAGTAATGGACCATCGGGTACCACTATTGAACTATCATCTAAGTCAGGTGCTATTACATCCATCTATAAATAATAAAATATAATTTTTTTAATTATTATTGTTATTAAGAATAGGAATGGTTAAAAAAAATTACTCACAAGTTCAGATATTTCATGTTTCAACGAATTTTGAACACTCAAGTAGCATACTTGAATTTGTGACGTCTATAAGATATCAGTTTTTTAGGCTGTTTTTTGACATATCGATAAGCCATCAAAATGTTAACAAAACGATCAAAAATTTATGTCACCGAAAATATATTTGCTTAAGGTGGGAAAGGGGTCTGAGATACAAAAAAAAGAGTATATTTTTATGATTTTTTTCTCAGAGTTCTTCTTTATTAAAATTCTCAAAATTTGTGACACTATTAAACATCATTACAAGAATATTTTGCTAAATTTATACAAAAAATGTTGAAAAATAAGCTAGTAGTAGATGGAAGAACCGAGTCACCTCAAAAAAAAAGTCTCCATGTCGTAAGCAGGATAACTCATGACTGCCTTATCTGAAACCAAAAACTTATTTTTAAAGTAAACAAAAGGAGCAATTTTGGGAAAAAATCAGAATTTTTGATTGCATCTTTACCAAAAATTAAAAAATGAATATTTTATTTATTCCTTCGTTCAAATCCAACATAAATTTATGTACACAAGAAATCTTTTCGGTTTTTTGATTTCAGATGAGGCAGTCTACTACCACTAGCTTATTTTTCTCAGACCAGCTTCCCCCCTTAAAAGACATCTTTATGACACCTTAAAGTTGTCTCTGTGCTACTTGGGCACCTACAACAAATGATAACTTTATCAAATTTTGGGTAGAAAACTTTCTATATATAATTTAATCCTGAAATCAACATCAGAGATTTTGGCGCATACAGAAGCATAGTATTCTATGAGATGTAGTTGCTAAAATCGCTGACTACAAAATTATCAGCCAACCGAAACATCTCGGTTTATTCTGGATGCTGTGGGGACCAGACGGTAGTCATCTCTCTGTAATTAGAAAAAAAAACATTATTATCATTATTTTTATTATTATTATACAAATTAAAATGTATAAATATAAAATGTCTTAATTTTAATGTAAAAAAAAACTATAGATTTATATGATCAAATTCTTAGTATTTCACGTTTTCTACAAATGCTATAAAAAAAAAATTTTTTTTTCTAAATATTTGTTTACCCAAACGAAAGACGCCATTTTTGTAAGCTGATCGAATTTAATACTGAAAATTCTAAGAAATTAATATCTCATGTACGTAGTTAGGTACTAATGAGATAAAGAACTTTAATATTTTCCACGTATGAAAAAAAAAAAAATGTCGCGAATGAAATAGTTTAATAAATGTTATTTATTTAATTATTAAGTAGATTATTAAGTAAAAAAAAATTAGTACCGGTACACAAACAGCGTAAAAAATGTATTATTTTTTATACTTAATTATAAATTAATATAATAAATAAATTTATGAAATAAGATTATAAAAAGACGTGTAACTGACACGCTGGTAATTAATAAAAATAAAAAAATAATTGAATAAATCATTTATTTCAAATTGAGATTAATTGAAATCTCATAATTAATAAATTAATTACTTTGTATATTCTGCGAAAATTACAAATAAAATAGACTTAATGGACTTAATCGAGAGACACTTTTATGGAGGGTAGAGGTACCTCTACTCTCCAAAGACACTATACGCGTATAAACTCGATGATTGCTAACTAGTAATGCGGAATGACCTTCATTTTGAGTTTTGGTCACAGGACGGTCCGCTGACGGTCTTGTGACCGACAGACCTAAATGATGAGCCTGTTCTAATGCGAAATGACTGTCACAAATTTTTCGGTCAGAGTCCGTCATTTCGGACCGTCAAAATATTTTTTATCTCAACTTTGATCAGCCGCATCTAGCTAGAGGATTTGTGACTGTCATCAAATTTTTTGGTCACAAATCAACGATTAATCAAGAATTTTGTCAGTCACAACCAGCTAGATGATTGGACGCAATCTTTTTTTGTAAATGATTACAAAATTTATTTTTTCCTTCGTATTCTTATCTCGTGGTATTTATAAGAAAATGTCGTAGATGGCCAATTTTGTGATATAAGAGTAAGATGCTGCAACTTATTTCAGACCGAGTAAAAAATTTTTTTACCCGCGAATCGGATTTATTTCTAATATTTTCGACCCTACCGGTCGCTTGCATCGAAGATACAAACTGTCAATAACGAAAAAATAGCATTTGACTTTTCTTATCAAAAATTTAATTTCCTATAAAAAAATATCGATATAATGTTATCATATTCAGTACATTACCCATAGAATTCTTTTTATCTATTCACAGTAACTATAACCCATCTAAGGCCGATTTCTTCACTCGTAGTTATCCTACGGCTGACTTTATACCTGGCAGTTAACTTACAGATGCCAGTGTGTGCGTAAAGACTACAGTGTAGAGCGTACATGGCTCTGTACATACTAGTACGAGCTTCTTCTAATGTCAAATATAAAATGAATAATATTAACTTCCCACTTATGAAAATTATGATTGTTTTAAACAAGAAGAACCTAAAATATAATTATATCTATGTATATTAGGGTGTCCGTTATTTACCAACTTGATTTTTTTTTAGCAGCGCCCCTAGATTTTTCATTAATGACCTGAAAAAATTTATCAGACCCATATAAGCCCTTAATATTCATATTAAACCGTGCCGCAAAGACAATACATTTCCCATTTAAATAACGTGGAGTTTTGGCGCGTTTGTCATTTAATTTTTTTTCTCCTAAGCAAGTTAATATACAAAGATGAGAGATACATATTTTTGTAGGAGATTAAACGCTCCAGAAAAAAAGTCTCTTATTATATGATTTCTTGATAAATTTACTGGTTTAAAAGTTATTAAAGGTTGAAGTTAAACTTATAGTAATTTATTTGATTTTTTTACTTTGATCGCAAAATTATCATTATTTAAATAAACGTGAATTGTTAATTGTTTATTACGAAAAATATTCAATTTTAACTGTGCTATCGAAAAAATTTCTGTCAAAAGTTCAGATAACTGAATAATAATGTGACTGACGAGTTAAGTTCAAAATTTTGAAATTTATCGGGAAAAATATAACAGATTAAATAAACTTTTTGCATACTGATTAACGCTTCGTTTTACTGAACATTTATGAACGTGCGTTTCGATTTTTACGACTTGAAAATCGAGCGCAAAAATCTAGTTGATTCTACGGCCATCTGTTAGGAAAATTTGTATATTAATTAACACTTCCCAGTCCCTTGGGGCCATGTCAGAGGCCACCTCGATTGAATTTGAACTTCGGTGATAGTGGGGTAGTTCCACCCCTCCAAAATTAACATATAAAAGGGCCAGAAAACACTTGCTCGGAGGACTTAGGCCCTGGCCATCGCCTAGAGTAGACTGAGGACGCTTAGCGAGGTCCTACTCTAGCACCAGGACTCAACAATTTATTTGAGTCGGCCTAACGATATCTAGTCCATCAGTTTATTATATCTAGTCATTTATTCTAAAACTCAGTTCTATCTCGGTTGGTCTGTTACCTAAATAATTTTATTTGTCGAGACTTTTCTTTTATATTAAATTAAATTATTTATTTTATTATAAGTGATATTTGTTCGATTCAAATTAATTAAATAAGGAGATTTTGCGACTCCTTCGTCTGGTTGAAGAAAACCAAATTTAAATTTGTGAGTGTGGTGGTTTTTGGTGTGCAACGTCTGCCGAAGAGGATCGACCTCGAGTCCAAGGAGCCCGCGAGGATTTCATGAAGAGGATCGACATCGAGTCCAAGGAGCCCGCGAGGATTTCATGAAGAGGATCGACATCGAATCCAAGGAGCCCGCGATGAACCGGAGACTGATTCCACCAGTAATAAGTCCACTTACAACCAGATAAGTTCTCGACAAATTAGTCACAAACCTTTTCTCTCTCTTCAACGTTATACTCATTTTAAATAATTATTTAATTCATTACCCTGTGTCCATTAAATATTTGCGCGCTAAATAAATTGTCGCTGGACACTTGTTATTTCTAAAAGAAATTAATTTATAAGTAAAGGGGAAATTTTGTATATACTTGGGCTTGGTTAAATAAAATTTGTTATATATAATTTAATTGAGTCTCTTTGAACAAATTTCTTATCACCAGCGTCGTTTTAGAATAAGTATATTTCAGCCGCGTGTCCGGTCAGAACGAGTCGACCCATTCCTGAGATATTTTCCCGTACCAGAACCAGCTTTACAATAATTAACACTTATTGAAATTTAATAATCTACTATTAACTAAATTAATTATTCGGGAAAATTTAGTAACAGTGGTTCGTGGCTATTGGACACGAAATAGCCAGGGCCCACCGTTATATTTGGCGCCCAACGTGGGGCCCACCGTTATATTTGTCGCCCAACTCGTGTTCCTCGTTCTGAAAATTCTAGACCTGGTGATAAATTAAAATCAAATTTGTAAAATTTTGAGAAAATTAAATTAATTATATTATACCGTTGAAGAGAGAAATAATGGTGTTATAATTGTATATTGAATTGATACTGTGATTTATATATATATATATTGGTTGCCCAAAATTATTAAAATTAAACGTATAAAAATTATAAATAATTTGCTTAAAATTATAACTGGCTAAATAGCGAGTAAAATACTAAAATTTTAAAATATAAAATACTGAGTGAAAAAAATAAAATAAAATTGAAGTCGTGGTAGTGAAGAAAAAATCGATATATTCTGGTGGTCTCGTGAAGACCAAGACAAGGTCATCGTCTTACGCGTTGGTCGTACGCGTTACTCGAGTACACAATAGGTACGACACTAGGCTAAGAGAGATAAATATCAAATAAAATCACTGGTTATTCTCTGATTTTTCTCTCTGAAAATTAAACTAAAATAAATTAAGTAAAATAAAATAAATCAGTAAATAAAATTTATATATTAAAACTAACAGTGACAGTAAAATTTTCGTATTATAAAATAAATTGAAATAAAATAATAAAAGATTAATTTTGTTGTAAAATCATAAGTAAAAATTTCTAATAAAATAACTATAGATAATTTGATTACTGGTTTAATATAAACCACCGTTTATATTGTTAAAATAAGTTTGAGGAAAATTCACTGAGTGAATGAGTAATTGCAAATAAACTGTTTGATAAAAATAATATTAAATTTCAAATATTTTGCTCACTAGACTTAAGCCTAAGTAATAATTAAATAAATCGCTGAAATAAAGTTCAAGTAAAGTAAATAATCATAAACTAAATAAAGTAAAATAAAAATTCGTGGCTTAAAATTTTAAGCATTGTAAAGAATTTCGTTATCGAAAGCAATTAAATTATAATAAAATTTATGGTTTAATATTTAAACCATTGTAATAAATTTATAATAAAAGAGAATATTTATAATTTTACAAAGACTGTCATTGTTAGGGATTAAAGTAGCTATAGCTGACGTCACTTAGTAGCAAAAGTAAATCGTTAATCCGGAAACAAATAAATGTATTTTATTTTTAGTAATTGACAAAAGAATATATTTTAAGTTATTTGAAATTTGTATCCGGTAATTAAAATTTATCCAGATTTAAGTATTATTGGGACTCGTAAGCTGTTTATCATATACCAGCTATTGTTGATAATAAATTAAATTTAAGTCCCAGTAATTGGTAAAATATATTATGAGTAACACTCGACCACCGACGCGTCGAAAATTCCAAGCGTACGGTTCAACAGTGGTAGGCGGGAAAGTGAGGAAGTAATTTTTGAAGGAGTTGGATCTTCTAAGGATAGAAACCAACCCAGGGTAGTACACTCACCACCCTCAACTACGATGACTACCGTCTCGACTACACTGATCATCGCCACAACTACACCCGCGATAATTCAAACGAATAATCCACCGGTACTTGGATAACAAATTCAGCCTAATGCGGGATCCGCTTTTCTTCCTGGCACCGTTCCAGTTTCCGTACAGGCTGATCAAGGAGTAAGTCTAACTGTTCTTTCGCAAATTTTGGATTGTCTACAGAATTTGACACTAGCCATTAATAACCAATGGATAAATAGTCCGCAAGTGCCTGTACAACATAATACACAAACTGTTCGCACAGTAACTCACAGTTTTGGCGACGGGGAGTGCAGTACAGGTCACTTGACTCAAGACACTAGGGCTACGACACATTCAGCCCTCCCGGTTAATGGACAACCTGGTATCAGTAGAACCAATAATACTTATAGTAATGTAGCCAGTACGAGCAACAGTAATTTGAACAATAATAATAATAGTAACTATAATAATAATTTGAATAGTAACAATTACCCCACCATTAATCCTATTGGAATCCAGAACAATAATTTAAATAATAATCCCAACGGTAATGATTATCTTAGTAATAATCCCAGTGGTAGTCAAAATAATCAATTAAATAATAATTATCCAATAAATAATGATTGTAACCATAGTATATTACGGGGTAATTCATTTAATAACAATGAAAACAATTTTAATAGAAATAACAGTAGCAACTTAAATGTTATATCTCGCTCGTATAGTGAAGCTACTGCTGGTCGTAATCGGGACCAAAAATTTTGTTTTAATTGGGGACAAAATGGTCACGTATTTGAACAATGTAATAATATCAGAGTAGATGTCTGTAATTTTTGCTTTAGAATAGGCTATATTAGACAAAATTGTTTTGAAGCAAATAGTGATCCATCTAGGTCCGGGTTCACGGGAAATTTCAATTCTAGTCAGTTTAATGTACCTGTATCAACTAATTATAATAATAATTCAAATGTAAAAAAAAAAAAAAAAAAAAAATAATTTTAACATGAGCCATAGGCAATCAAATTTTAATCATTTTATTAGAGGTAACCCGAGTAGAACTTCGAGTAATTTTAAAATAAATGACAATCAAAATAATCGTGGTAATCGTTTTAATCGTTCCGTTTGTAATAATTATGTTAATAATAATAACAATGTAAATAACCATTTTAATTGCGTCGAGTTTCAGCCGACCAGTGCTGGCGATGTTAGTCGCACTGATCTTTCAAAAAATTTAGCTTCGCCGTCCTATCCCCCGAGGAAAAAGGGCGCGAAACGGAGAAGATCCATTAAACAAATAGTTTGGGGAAATCGGAGCCCTAGTTGCATTCGTTCACATGAAGCCTGGTTGAACAAACCAAATAAATTTGAAAGAATTGTAGTAAATAGTTCAAATGAAATTTTGGAGCCAGACGGCGTCTTAGTGAGTACTGTCGGCCCAGTTGAACAATTTAATTTTATTCGGAACCAGACGGCGTCTTAGAGAGTACTGTCGGTCCGATTAAAGAAAATTTAGCAGTTAAAATCTTAGCAATGGAACCAGACGGCGGCTTAGAGCGAACTGTCGGTCCAGTCGAAGATATCAACGTTGAGAATTTAATAGGTTTATGTTCGGAACCAGACAGCGGCTTAGAGCGAACTGTCGGTCCGGTGGAACATACTATTTATGGAGGTCAAGTTGAAAAAAATAAATTTTAGGGAATGAAAATTCAGATCTGACGGCGGCTTAGAGCGTACTGTCGATCTGCTAGAACAATTTAATTATAAAAATTTAAATGATGGAAATTTAATGCCAAGACCTGACGGCGGCTTGGTGCGTACTGTCGGTCAGCATATAGAATTTCTTTGTAAAAATTTCATTGATGAAAATTTTATGTTGATACCTGATAGCGGCTTGGAGCGTACTATCGGTCCAGTTGTTTTAACCAGTGCTGAACGAATAGGCGATATTGTATTAGTAAACCAAGCATCGAATTTAGCGAGCTCCGGTATTGTTGATAAGGAAAACGAATTTGGGACTGAGGTCAATTTGATTGACCTACGCAGCCCAGTTTCGGTTGGAAATAATTAATATCACATCGTTGAGGATGAAATTTGGTATGATGCTGATGACGTAATTAGTAGTGGTAGCAGTTTAGGAAATTTGAGTGATTTGAATTTCTATTAATAACATTTAAAATAGAATTGTATGATATTTATAATAAACTTGAAATAAAAATTATGAGAATTTTGTATATTAAATTATGTAATTGTGAAATGGATATTGTATGTTGTAAATTGAATTTTGTATATTGTTACTGGACTATTGTTATTGGAAATTGACTATTGTATCTTTGAAATGTGTATTGTAAACGGCGATAATTATTGTATTATAAATTGTATTATATTGTAATATTTAGTTCATTAAAGGATTAGGTTGGAGGTTTTTAATCGAAGAGGCTCAAATGAAGACCAGATGACTATTTGGAAGGACTAGCCCTGGATGGTGGAGTTGCACCCGATCTTCAAGTCTGGCGACGGGGAGTATGAACGTGCGTTTCGATTTTTACGACTTGAAAATCGAGCGCAAAAATCTAGTTGATTCTACGGCCATCTGTTAGGAAAATTTGTATATTAATTAACACTTCCCAGTCCCTTGGGGCCATGTCAGAGGCCACCTCGATTGAATTTGAACTTCGGTGATAGTGGGGTAGTTCCACCCCTCCAAAATTAACATATAAAAGGGCCAGAAAACACTTGCTCGGAGGACTTAGGCCCTGGCCATCGCCTAGAGTAGACTGAGGACGCTTAGCGAGGTCCTACTCTAGCACCAGGACTCAACAATTTATTTGAGTCGGCCTAACGATATCTAGTCCATCAGTTTATTATATCTAGTCATTTATTCTAAAACTCAGTTCTATCTCGGTTGGTCTGTTACCTAAATAATTTTATTTGTCGAGACTTTTCTTTTATATTAAATTAAATTATTTATTTTATTATAAGTGATATTTGTTCGATTCAAATTAATTAAATAAGGAGATTTTGCGACTCCTTCGTCTGGTTGAAGAAAACCAAATTTAAATTTGTGAGTGTGGTGGTTTGGTGTGCAACGTCTGCCGAAGAGGATCGACCTCGAGTCCAAGGAGCCCGCGAGGATTTCATGAAGAGGATCGACATCGAGTCCAAGGAGCCCGCGAGGATTTCATGAAGAGGATCGACATCGAATCCAAGGAGCCCGCGATGAACCGGAGACTGATTCCACCAGTAATAAGTCCACTTACAACCAGATAAGTTCTCGACAAATTAGTCACAAACCTTTTCTCTCTCTTCAACGTTATACTCATTTTAAATAATTATTTAATTCATTACCCTGTGTCCATTAAATATTTGCGCGCTAAATAAATTGTCGCTGGACACTTGTTATTTCTAAAAGAAATTAATTTATAAGTAAAGGGGAAATTTTGTATATACTTGGGCTTGGTTAAATAAAATTTGTTATATATAATTTAATTGAGTCTCTTTGAACAAATTTCTTATCACCAGCGTCGTTTTAGAATAAGTATATTTCAGCCGCGTGTCCGGTCAGAACGAGTCGACCCATTCCTGAGATATTTTCCCGTACCAGAACCAGCTTTACAATAATTAACACTTATTGAAATTTAATAATCTACTATTAACTAAATTAATTATTCGGGAAAATTTAGTAACAGTGGTTCGTGGCTATTGGACACGAAATAGCCAGGGCCCACCGTTATACATTCTTTGGTAGCATTTGGAAATTTGGTTTGTTCAGTAAAACAAAGCGTCTTAGGTTCAGTAAAACGAAGCGTTTTAGGTCATTAATGAAAAATCTAGGGGCGCTGCTAAAAAAAAATCAAGTTGGTAAATAACGGACACCCTAATATACATAGATATATATATATATATATATATTAGGGTGCTTCATTTCGGAGCAACATTTTTTTTTTTAAGTGCATGTGGAAAAAATCATAGTTCAACACAAAAAAAAAATTTTCGCGCAAGAAAAAAAATTCTATGTCGATTACAGACCTAGCTCATTGAAAAATTCGATTTTCCCATTTAAATAACACGGGAAAAAATTTTTTTTTAGCTTCAAGTATTGTTAACTCTTTAACAAATCAATAGAGCGAATAAACCAATACATAATTTTGTAGGAAATTGAACGCTCTACGAAAAAGGTCTCTTACCATTTTTCGATAAATCCACTTGTTCAAAAGTTATTAGAGCTCGAAGTAAAGATAGAGATCTTTTTACTTTTACGGCGAAACTATCAGGCTTATCACAAAATGTTATAAAATCTTTTTTGTTGACAATTTTATTCTCTACAAATTATTATTCATAAAGTTTTTTCGAATTCCGCATTGTTTTCTAGTTATTACCATTTTAATTACAAGCTCTTAAAAAGTGGTTTTGATCGATTTCAAGAGCTCGACATTAAAATGGTAATAACTAGAAAACAATGCGGAATTCGAAAAAACTTGACAGATAATAATTTGTAGAGAATAAAATTGTCAACAAAAAAGATTTCATAACATTTTGTGATAAGCCTGATAGTTTCGCCGTAAAAGTAAAAAGATCTCCATCTTTACTTCGAGCTCTAATAACTTTTGAACAAGTGGATTTATCGAAAAATGGTAAGAGACCTTTTTTGTAGAGCGTTCAATTTCCTACAAAAATATGTATTAGTCTATCCGCTCTATTGATTTGTTAAAGAGTTAACAATACTTAAAGCTAAAAAAAATTTTTTTCCCGTGTTATTTAAATGGGAAAATCGAATTTTTCAATGACCTAGGTCTGTAATCTTCATAGGATTATTTTTTTTGCGCGAAAAATTTTTTTTGTGTTCAACTATGGTTTTTCCACATGCACTTAAAAAAAAATGTTGCTCCGAAATGAAGCACCCTAATATATATATATATATATATACTGTATGTATATTCTATTAGTTTGAAATGCGTCAGGGTGTAAAAATCGTGATTTACGTTTTCAATTTTTTTTTTTTAACTTACTTTTAATTAATATTTTTTTCTCGCCTCCGGGCTTGGCTTCGCCTCGGCCAACAATTACATGCGATCTGAGACATTTCTTACTTTCCTTCCCTAGGTGTGTAATATACTATTCCTTTATTTCTTCAACGAAACCGTTAATGTGCGCCACATGCGGAGAAAAAAAGACATTCGAGGGCCTCGACGAAATAATGTAAGCAATATATACCGAAGCTGAAATTTACAGTAGATGACAAGAACTTCCCGGGAAAAAATCATCAGACCTGATTATGCGTTAATCATGCACAATCATGCCTGAATCATGTACAATCATGCATACACGGAAAATAATATGTAGTATCATTTACTACAAGTTTGCAGTAAATATGTTTGTAGTTAAAAATACCACATAAATGATAAAAGTTACTAAATATGCGACAAATTTTACTAAGTTAATAAGTTGAATTTACTCCTATCTTGCAGTTAATTCTACTGCACACTGCAGTTACAAATACTCCAGGCGGGAGTTGAGAGTACTACAGAAGGAGCACTTCCCGCTATTTCGCCATTTTGAGGTTAATCTGTTGTGTGTATATTCAATTATTAAAGCGTCTCATAAATAATCATCTGACTTTTTTTAAACCCAAAAATTAACAATTTTTAATTTTTTCTTATTCTGCTTGTTCTTACGGCGCATTTATGATAAAAAATGTCGTTAGAAAAAAAATACAGATTTCGATAGCTTTTTTTTCTTTAAAAGTTGGAAAAAAAATTGGCTTTCATGTTTTTGGATAAAATTTCTATTTTATCTTTTTTGATAATATTGATGTATTTTTTTTTTAAAGTACATAAAACAATGAGCAATTAAAAAAAATAGATCAATTTGATAAAAAAAAATTTAACATGACCCAGCATGGGTGGACCTTATTTGTAAATAATTACCATGTTTAGTATATACGAATAACTCAATAAGTGATTTTTAAAAATAATTTAAACAAATTTTAGGTTATATACCGTTTATTTTTACGTAACCGCATATCGAGTAAATTAAACTACAATTGGAGTTACAAATACCGCATGCTGTGGCATATCTTACTTTTTTCGATAGTTGACGCTTAACTACAATATTGTAGTAAATCTAACCACGATTTGGAGTTGTCTCGAGTCATACTACAGCCTGTGGTAAATGTAACTTCAGTTGTAGTTGCCACTACTACAATATATTTTCCGTGTAATCAAGCATGATCGTGCATGGCGATTTTTTCCCGGGTTATTTAAAATAATTTGACTTTTAAATTTTAATCATTCTTTTAAATTTTGCAACAAATAATCGTACCGCGAGTTATTTTTTTTCCTTGGATCATGGTCAAGGGAATAAATTTTCAGCAAAAGTATTAGAGCTTTATAACAGTTGAAAAAGCTCCTCTATTTGTCACCCTCAAAAGAAAGGAAATCAATATAAAACTGGCTCCTTTCAGCCAACTGGGACATGTTTTTATCAAATCTAGATGAACAAGTGACTTGGTACTTTCATAAAACAGTACTTTTTTTGTTAAGTATTTAAAAATAGGATTAAAAATGATATCTTAGCTGAGTACACTTGATGTTTTTATCGATAGTAATTATTGTATGAGTCTTGAAAAGATTTAAACCAGATAAGATGTTACATTACAGTAGATAATTAAAATCTTAAGGATATTTGAAAATCTATGTGACCCTCAATTTATAGACTTTTTATATGGAGTCTAGTCAATAGACCTTCACTTTAAATTCGTGAAAATCAATACCTACTCTCGCTTCGTTACTCACATGTAAATTTTTTTATAAAAAACATTTCAAATAATTTTTTTTTTTGGTAAATATTTTACAAAAAAATTTATCAATTGACTAAATTTATTTTTTTGATAAGTTTATAAGAATTTGGGCTTAAAAATTTTAATTTTACTTAATTCAGAAAAGTTTTAATTTTTATTGATTAAATTGTAGTTGAATACAGAATTCTAGTGATTGACTTAAAATAAATATTTTGTCTGAAAGATTTATTTGCATAAACGATGGAAACGAAAACAAATTTATTATCGAAATACCTTGTTTTTATAAGAAGTCTTTATTTTATTTATTACATATTAAAAATAAGGAAGAAGAAAATTCGAAAAAGTTCCGAAATGCTTAGGGCTAACTCCTTTAATCGAAACAAGAATCACCCCCTTTGACCGATGTACTTCTAAGAGTCAGAGCATGCGCATTGATAACTCAACACGGGGTTGTCATCACTGAGGAGGGGCTCTCTCTACTGTGACTCAGTTTATCCACCCTCAAACTCAACATCTTGGATTTTACATTTAAATAAAAATTTTTATTAAATTTTTGTCTTGCGAAATGCTTTATATCATCATTTAAATTATTGTATTAATATGATAGTAATGTAAATGATAATAATTAAGTTAATATTGTGAATTGTTGTGAATTTATTACAGTGGATTAACGATTTTCTAGTTGGAGTTTTTAACATGAATGTGAGTATTGCTTTGATATTGACTAAAGCTTGTGAGAGCTTTAAGACTTGAAATCTCTGTTGCCGAGTACATTTAAACAATCACAGAACAAAAACTTTAAATATAAATTTATTGTATATTCAACAATTTAATAAAAATAAATTTTATTTCAACTAAAAAGATATTATTTCATTCACTGATGTGAATTAAATAATTGTATTGAGCTTATTGGATTGATTTAAGCAAGATGCTTTTGTTATCTAAAAAAAGACTTACTTTCCCAAGTAGCACAGAGACAACTTTAAGATGTCAAAAAGATGTCTTTTAAAAGGACGCGACATTTGTTTTTTGTCTCAAAGTCATATTTCTTTTTTATATAAATAAGACATGTAGATGTTGGTTCTAGGAGCCATAGAAAATTTGTATTATTTTTCCTATCTTAAAAAAAAAAAAAAACATTTCAATTAAAAACTCGCTTAGATGATGAGATGACTAATTTAACAATTATTTGTAATTTACTTTTTGTCGTGTCACTTGTGTCAGGTCTTTTAAGCAGATAATTTTTCGGTAACATAAATTCCTGATCATTTTGTCAACATTTTGCTGCCTTATCGATATGTCAAAAAACAGCCTAAAAACTGATATCTTATAGTTGTCTCAAAGTCAAGTGTGTTACTTGGGTTGTTAAATTGAAAATAGAATATTTCGAACAAACTAAATCTTTTGAATTCTATAAAAAAAAAAAAAAAAAGTATTTATTTAAAATCGAAACAACAATTTTGAAAGACATACTAGCAAAAAAAAATAATTTGTTTTATTTATATTTTGTGAAAGTCACTTTACTTATACTTACAAATTTATTCATTAAAAAAAGTACTCCAATCTTTAAGAAAGCTTCAAACAAGTACGAAAGTACACTTGTAATATTTTTTAATGCTTTTTTTAAAAATATGTCACTGTTATTTTGATGAATAATAACTTTGAGTAATAATAATTTTGAATAATTTAAATCTTTATTTTTTAATACTTTTAAATTAAACAAATATTTTAAAATTCATACAGTTGAATAATATTTTCAATAGACACTTTGTGGCCTCTATCTATTTGTATACTAGAGGTATATAAGAGCAATTAGGGAGTTTGTCGGTTCTAATTTAATTGAAGCTTTAAAGAACACGAGGGTTATTAATTATACTAGTATCTAATCCATTTTATCAGATTACTAATAATCAAAACGTACAAACAAATAACAATAAGACAACAAAATAGTATAAATAAAGAAAAAAAGGGTAAGGTGGTCTTTCTGTCTATGGTGGCCTCTGAAAAATTATAAAAAAAAAATTTTGCCATTTTCATATTTATTACACTGAGAAAAAAATTTTCTTCTGACAACTAAATTTTAGTTATGACAACGAAATAATTTGATTGCCCATTGCCAATCATATATTTTGTTGTTTTAACTAAATATTTTATAATCCACCAACAAAACAAATTATTAGAAACTATAAAATATTTAGTAAAGATAACTACGCGTTAAGTAGCAAGCATAAAATCAAATTGATTACCTGTAGAGCTTATAAAGTAGGCATAATGAAATACATTAGTGAGCCTTAGAGAATGGGTTATTAATATAATAATTCAATATTATTTTAGAATGATAGAATATTTATCTAACAATTAAATAAATGCATATGTAGAAAAATAATTTATTTCCTTGACAAGTACTTTTTTTATACATTATAGTGTTGCAAAAAAACAATCGATTAATCGAATAATCGATTTTTTAGTTTAAACAATCGATTTTTTTTAATCGATTCTATATGCTTCGATTAATCGATAGAAAATCGATTCAAATTTTAAAATACGATCTTTAAAAATCGATTTTTCTTTCATAAAATAATGGTAAAAAGAATTTTTTTTAAATTCGTAGATTAATACCTACAATAATTTTCAATTAATTTCATGAGTGCAGTAATCACATATCTAATATGTGAAGAAATTTATTTTTATTAAAAAAAATTTTTTTTCCACAATCGATTACAATAATCGATTGTTAGCAATTCGATTGCGCAACTTTAAAGTTGAAGTTATTAAACAATCGATTGTCTTTAAATCTTAGAAACAAAAACAATTATTAAAAAAATTAAAATTTAAGTAGTTAAAACGAATTATGAAAAAACCATTGTCTATCATTAAATTTATTGTAAGTATTCCGAAATTGATATTTTTAAACACAAAATCGATTATTTCATAATCGATTGTTTATTATACGATTTTGCAACTTTAAAGTTGAGTTTAAATAATCGGTTATTAAAAAAAAATTGTCAAAAACATTTCTAGCTTTCAAAGTTCGAAAAATATGCGTCAAAAATTCAATTGTCATAATCGATTGTTACACACTCGATTGTGCAACTATATAGTTGTTTTAAGAAACAATTGCTATTTTTGAGTTTGAAATAATCGATTGTTCGAAAAATCGATTATTTGCAAACGATTGATCGGCTCTATCGATCATTTCAGTTCGATTATAATCGATTGTCAACAATCGATTATCTCATTCGATTGTTGCAACATTAATACATTATGACAAAAATTGTTCAAGAAAGAATTAATATCAAACATTAATGTCCCAGTGTAATACAGGATACCCTTATATTACTATCAAAAAGGGTTGTCATTACTCTGCTACTTAACCGAGGAGGATCCGTTTCATAAATTCTTCAAGTTTTGAATATAATAACTCTGATATAAGTGTCTTACCAGGGACACTACAAAAAGTTGGCGCGATCTAGTGACGAGCACCGAACTACTCCCGCTACTGCTGCCTAGCACCACAACTTTTTAAATCAATAATCATTAGGTTTTAATATATATTTATTAACATCAAACAAATATATATATTTATTCTAAATGAATATATTTTTTTGTGTCTAAGTAATATTTATTAGAGTTAACATAATGATATTTTGCTTTAATATTTGAGTTTGTTGGTACTACAAAATAATTTAGTTGTCTATCAAATAAATATTTTCTTAACTTTACCAAATGATTTTATTATCGTAGCAAAAGAAATATTAACGTCAACCAAATAGAGTCTATTAAATCATTTGTTAAAAATGACAAAATAGATTTTGTTACCATAATAAAATTAAGCTGTCTCAATTAAGTATTAATTCAAAAAAATTTAACAAAACCAATTTAATTGTCCGAAGAGAATTTTTTTCTCAGTGTAGAAATTAAATTCAGTCGATTTTTTTAAGGAAGCCATCATTGCTCCTTTCTACCCTATATAACTGTATTCATAAATACACGGAAAAAAGACAATAAAAAAAGATTGAAGTTTCATACAATACAATACTGTGCTTCGAATTGAAAACTAAACATTTAAAAAAATTCTGTAAGAATTACACTTTCAAATAGTAATTTTATTAAATGGATTTGTCAGTAGTGAAGTAAATTTTACAGTTTACAATATACTTTTCGCTCAATAATTTATTAAAAATCTGGAATTCATATTTGAAACTGTAATTTATTATGTGAAATTTTAATTTTTCTCGTTTTATTTTTTTTCTTTACCTCAATAATATACTTATTTTTTCAAATATAGAAATTGTCGAAATAGCAATGAAATTAAAAAAATTTGGAAACCGGTTGACCCTGCAGTCCAGCCTCAAAACTTCCCGCTATTTTCAAGCTCCTTGAGCTCAAAAACATTATTTTCAATGCAAGTTCGAGCTCTTTGAGCTCGACAGTACCTTCGAGTACTTTATTATTTTCGAGCTCTTTGAGCTAAAAAAAAATTAGGTTCCGTATTAATTAATCTCCAAGAATTCGAAAAGTTAAAAACAGTCTAGAGATAATTTAATGTGAGTGAATGAGTCAAAAATTTTGAGTGATCATAAAGCACCCTCAGCGCTTTCACGCTTGAGGTGTGCAAAATAATCAATGAAGATCGCTTTTTAACGTTTTGCTTACGATTATACTTAATAAATTCAATGTATTTGGACAGAAATTAATAGAAATGTTCAAGATTGAGAGTTAAGTGAGCTTTGAATCAAACCAAAGCGTTAATATATGAAATATCCGGAAAAAAATGTCAGAAACGAGTGATTTTTCAAAATTTTTGATGATAACATTATTTCAACTAACGGACTGATTGCAATAAATTATGTAGCGATTATCGAAAACTATAAACACAAAGGGCCTATATAAGTTTTGGATCATAAGAGGAATTATGCGTTATCCAGGAAAAATAAAATAAATTGCTATTGCTATTTTCCAAATTTTTTATGGCCGTTATCTTTCGAACTAATCAGCGGTTTTTGAGGTTTGAGACGGAATTGAATGCACTTTTTCTGCTTCTAACTTTAAAAAGTTTTTAGGGCCAGTCGGTTCTTCAATTTTCAAGTTTACTATATAGAAAAAAAAAAAACTTTTTTGAAATTCTTTCGACAACGATTTCTCTTGAACGATAAATTCAATTTTGATGGTTGAAGCTGCAGCGATGCATCTTAAAGAGCTTTAGAGCTGATTAGATTCTGAATAGATCGATTTAATAGTTTTTAAAATATGCACGAGAAACGTTTCGTACGAAAAAAAAATCGGTCTGTCGGTTGACCCTGCGGGCCAACCCCAAAACTTCCCGCCCAATTCGAGCTCCTTGAGCTCAAAAAATTGTTGTGGATACATTTTCAAGCTCGAAAATACTTTTGTATGCCTTTGTTTTCGGAAAATAACATTTTTTACCATTTTTTCTACAACGATATCTCTCGAACGAATAAACCGATTGAGACGTTTAAGGTGGCAATCGACGCGTTTTATTGAGTTCTAGAGTTGATTAGATTTTGAAATTGATTTATCAAGTCGTTTTTGAGAAATTTCTAAAATACTAAAAAAAATTTTTTTTTTTAATTCTTTCGTTCACGGTTTCTTCTGAACAAATGAACCGATTTTGATGGTTGAGGTAACATTCGACGCGGCTTACAACGTTTTAGAGCTGATTAGATTTTGGAATCAATCCATCGAGCGAATTAAAAGTTATTCAAAAAAAACATTTTTTTTTAAATTTTATTTTTGAAATATCTCCGAACGTACCCTGCCGATTAAGCTCAAATTTTCAGTGTTTATAGTAAATAACAAGCCGCGTCGAATGACACCTCGACGATAAAAATGGGTTTATCCGTTCAAAAGTTATAGAATATTTACATACGTACGTACATACATGCACTCGGACATCATCTTGAATTTAGTCAGAATAGCTTCCTAGAACCTCAAAACGTCACGATCTGTTGGAATTTCGATTTTCGCAAATCGGGGTGAAAACAATAACTTCCCAAAATTTTTGAAAATCTTCGATTTTCTTAGCGGGAAGTTAAAAAAACAATTTTTTTTTGTTCTTTCGTCGACAATATTTCTCGAACAAATTATTCGATTGAGACGTTTATGGCGGTAATCGAAAGTTTCTATCGAGTTCTAGAGCTGATTAGATTTTGGAATTAACCAATTGAACAGTTTTCAAAACATTCAAGAAAAACAAAAAAAAAAAGTTTATCCGTAGGTCTTAAATATCTCAAAATCTATTTGATTAAATAATCTCAAATTTGCACGAAATCTAAGTTCAAACGGACTCTTTTGAATCAAAACACACATTTATGAAATCCCTGATTAAAAATACTCATTGGGAGGGATTGAAAATTTTTTCAATCCTTTTCAATCCCTACAGAGGTATTGAAAAGTATTGAATGGAATTGAAATTTCGATCATTTGAATACTTTATAATTCTTAAAATGGAATTCAAAAGTATTGAAAAGAATTCAATCTTTTATCATTTCAATACCTTCCAATATGGAATTATTTAGGTATTGAGAAGGATTGAAAAAGATTAAAAAATTTCAATTCATTCGAATTCTTTTCAATCCCACACGTGACCCGAAATGTGATATTATTTTGGTATTGAGAAGGATTCAGAAAGATTCAAAAATTTCAATTCATTTGAATTCTTTTCAATCCTACACTCGATCCGAAATATCGGACTATTTAGGTATTGAGAAGGATTGGAAAAGATTAAAAATTTCAATTCATTTGAATTCCTTTCAATCCCACACTCGATCCGAAATATCGGACTATTTAGGTATTGAGAAGGATTGGAAAAGATTCAAAAATTTCAATTCATTTGAATTCCTTTCAATCCCACACATGACCCGAAATGTGATATTATTTTGGTATTGAAAAGTATTCAGAAAGATTAAAAATATCAATTCTTTTGAATCTTTTTCAATTCCTCGGAAGTTTAGAAATTCTCATATTATTTTGGGATTGAAAAGTATTAATTTTATGTCCAGATGAAAATGTTGGGGTATAGAAAGTATTCAAAAGTATTCAATTCTCATCTTTTTCAATCCCTCCCAATGAGTATTTTTAATCAGGGATATCAGAAGAGCTCTCTAGGGCTTTTAAACGACAACACAAGTAAAAAATTCGATTTTTGAAAATCGGGTTGAAAGCAATAACTTTCCGAATTTGTGAAAATTTTAAATTTTCTTAGCAGAAAGTTAAAAAAAACGTACATTGAAAAGTGTAATTCTATATATTGGTTAGTCAGTTATTTTGCACTGGAAAGTCATTGTCCTGTTACAAATGTTATAGTTTTAGTGTTGTAGTGTTGATATATCTCTATTTTAATCAATAAACACTTCTATCTTTACACATCTTTCTTTCTTTCTTTTCTTTTTTTTTTTTTTTTTATAATATAACTTTTTTAGGTTTCATCAAAAGTACCCTCGTACTCGTTTAAGTTCACGATATAAATAATTGTTGGATGTAAAAGAAAGTAGAAAAAAAATGCATTGTGATTGTCGTTAGTAATCGCGTCTTTGCCAACAGTGTTGGATATCTTCCAACTGGTACTTATTTTCTAGGAAGTAAGAAGTTAAACATGCCCACAATATTTGTATAGGATTGTTATTGCTACTGTTGATGTTTTTATTTCTGACGGCATTATATAATAAATCAATTGTAATACGTTGATGTTAATTATTTGTTTCACTATGAGTTGTGAAGCAATATATTTCTTCGTAATAAAATGTCAAAAGGACATAGACGTTTTATAATTTAATTTCATATTTGAATTAAATATTTACCAACTTAAAAGCTTCCAGTTCTATCTACATTGTAGCAAACATTAATACATATTTATATTCTATTGGTGTAAATGTATTGTTGAGATCGAAGTAATGCGCAATTTTGTTTAACTCAGTTAGCAATAAATGTTATATGTAAAATTTTAGTTGGCGCCATAGGAATCAGTATTTTAATGAAATCTTGGTTTAAATATTTATTAATTCCAGTTTAATTTGTTCAAATTCTTTATTGATAAACTTTAAAAAAAAAAAAAAAATTTTATTTTCATTCTCTATGGTTTACTGTTTGGCGCATATGTGCGGTTTGAATCAACGAGGGTTGTTATTTTAAACGAGCATGCATCATCTCGCATGTGCGTGGTATACACATGAGAAAACATACAAAACGACTAATAAGAATTAGGTACATTGATATCCACGTGGCGGCATGACGTATAAATACGTTTAATCCTTAATAAAATATCTAATGGTTAACTATTTTGAGATTTGGATCCGTTGGTATTTTTTTTTTTTTTTATTGATAAATTTAAACTCTGAAATAAGACAATCTCTCAGTTTTTACCTTTCAACTCTCATGCAGAGATTGAAAAAATATTGATATTATTTTTAGACAGAGCATGTAATAATAAAATTTATATTTACTAATATATTTTTTACGAAAATCATAGAGAAAGTTGGGATCAAATCAGGTCAGTTAGAAAGCAATGTGAATATATGAATATTAGATTGCGTGAATTTTTTGTTTTTAAATTCAAAAGTCATAGAGGTCACATAAATATGTGAATATGCACCCACAGATTTTATCTTAATTAATTTAAATGATTTATAGATGCTACACTGTAAAAAATCGGGAGTGAATCCGGAGTGAATTCGGAGTGAAATTAAATCCGAATTCACTCCGCTTTCACTCCGCCTCTCGGAGTTCCGGAGTCTTACAAAAAATCACTCCGCGTGCGGAGTGAATGGGGAGTTTTTTTTTGGCGGAGTGATTGCGGAGTGACGCGGATTTTATTTCACTCCCAATTCACTCCGGTCCGGAGTTTTAATACTTAAATAAATTTATTTTAATTTATATTAAACCGTTAAACAGTGTGTGTTTCGGGTGTGCAAATGTGTGCGTGCAGGAGTGTGTGAGCCTGTGCAAATATGTGCATGTATGTAAATATGTGCGTGTGTGCAAATATGTGCGTGTGTCCGTATCCCGACTAGAAATTATCCCCAAGCATACATTGGGACCCCATTGGGTACTGATGGGGCAAGCCCGATAGGGTTATTCCTATTGGGATTTGATTGGGAACATATAGGGTTAACCCAATGCTAAAATTAATGACTCGGCAATGGGTTTGCTCGATTGGGATATTTTTGGGAACGTGTTGGGGCCACCCAACGTCAAAATTAATAATTTGCTGTTGGGCTTACTCGATTGGGAAATAATTGGGAACCTGTTGGGAAAACCCAATGCTAAAATTAATGATTCGACAATGGGTTTGCCCGATTGGGAAATAATTGGGAACTTATTAGGATAACCCAACGTCAAAATTAATAACTAGCTGTTGGTCTTACCCATTTGGGGAATAATTGGGATCACGTTAGGAAAACTAAACATGAAATTTATAAAAAAAAAATTTTTACTTCTAAAAATTAAAAATAATTTTTAAATGCAAAATATTTACGTTTTATTCTGTATTTTAACATGAAAACGAAAAAAAAAAAACTGATTAAACTTTAATAATAAAGAAAAAAAACTTAACAATAGTAAAACGTATTTTTAATCACTTGCAGATTATAAATTTAATTATAAACTTAAAAAAAAAACTAAAACTTTAAGGGAAAAACAATCCATATGAAATATCTACTAATTTTCATATGCTCATATATTATTCTATTATATGTAAAGATAAAAATCGAATAGTTGTGTATGTTAACACCAATGATGCACGTGGCGACAAAATCTTGTGACTATAATACAAGCGTAGACAAGTTCAGACAGGTCCGCGCATAAAACAAATAACTAGTGGACAAAATCCCATATACACGTGACTCTTGCATTGGAAAACGTTCTAAGTAACTTATCAAGGCGTAATTTTTTGACATCTTTACAGTTACAATACCGTGCAATATAATTGACAGAATTAATAATAAAGAAAGTGCTAGTGCAGTGCAATATAATTGATCAAAATAATATTAAAGTGCTAGTATAGTGAATATAGGTTATAAAAATTGTGTCTCGTGCAAAGTGAGAATTTGTGAAATAATTAATTTTTTTTGTGAGCTAACACTATTGTAAATTAACAGTCATAACGAAAATTGAATAAATAAAAAAAAAATTGTACTAGAATGAGAGGATTTAAATAAAATTTATTTAACCAAATTTTTCTTATGTTGGGATTTTAGTGGGATTTTATTGGGTTGGCCTAAAGTTTCTGTAGGGTGAACCCAATTGAAAACCTGTAGAGTGTGCCTAATTGGGAAACAGTTGGGTATACCCAATTGGGACCCAATAGGGATGACCCGATTGGGATCATCTTGGGCTATGCGTTACAACCCAACGTTGGGTTCCCAATTGGGAACCCAATTGTATTCCAATAGGTCTTACAACTTTTTTTCTAGTCGGGTATATATGTCTGTGCAAATGAGTGCATGTGTGCGCGTGTGTGTATGTGTGCGAATGGGTGCGTATGAGCGAGTGCGTAATTGTGTGTGTTTGTGTGAGTCCGAATATGTATGTGGGTGTGTGCGTGCGTATCAGCTGATCAGTAATTTTATACACGAGTTTTTACTTCGCTTATATTAAGTGGAGTTATATTTTACTAATTATATCCTTAAAACTCCTTTCCGGAGTGAAATCCCCTCCGGAGGAATTAAATTAATAAAAAATTATCCACTCCGCGAAAACTCCCCTTCGGAGTAAATTTCACTCCAAGCGGAGTGAATAATTAAAAATTCATTCACTCCGCATTCACTCCGGATTTAATCCGCATTCACTCCGCGAATTTTTTACAGTGTATTAAAATACCAAATATCTCAAAGTTTAAACCCTTACCTTTATTTGTTTTTTGAATAGAAAGCATAGATAATTTTTTATTTTTTTATTCGATTCAGTTAATCGATTTGACTATATAAAGTGAATTTAATATAGACCCCGGTAGATCCGAATTACGGTAATAAATCACGATATTCGAAAGAATTATGGTATATTACGATAAAATATGGTATTCCACAGCAAAATCACGGTACTTTTACTGTAAGTTTGCAGTAAGGCCCCGGTAATTTACCGTGAAATTGCGGCGCTTGCGATATTTTATCGTAAAGTGAAGTTTTGCACTCTAAAAACGGTAAAAATAAAAAAACACTCCTAGCGGATCCGTATTACGATAAATTACCGTATTTTACCGCAAAATCCCGTAATTTACTGCACATTTGCCATCAAATGCGGCATTTTACCATAAATTAGCGTGTTTTGTCGTAAATGACCGCATTATACCGTACAATGCCATAGTTTGCGGTAAAATGTCGTACTGGCGGTAATTTGTGGTCAAATGCCGCTGTATCGACGCAAACTTTACGGCGAATTACCGCAATTTTACCGTAAACTGCCGTACTTTCCGTTTTTGCCATATAAATACCGGTTTTTACCGTAAATTTCGGCAAATTCCCGTAATTCGGATCCACCAGGGTAGCATGCAACAATTATTTTAAAAAAAAATACGATATATCTGTATACGATCTTTGAATAAAAAAAATATGATATAATTTTCAGAAAAATTATGAAATTATTTTTTTGAAAGCTTTACTTTGACCAACATCTACTTTTACTTGTTTTATTATATAATAACTATTATTATATATAACTATAATTCAATATAATAAACTTTTGAACCCTATATAAATTTATTTTTTAAATTAAATTTACTAAATAAAGAAATTATTTAATAAGAAAAAAATTGTATATTTTATCCAAAAAAATAAAATTATCATATTTTTTAAACAAAGCTTTTATAGCGCTCGCTATAAAAGAGCACAGCCATAAAGCTCTTATCTATTAAACTATAAAAAAAATAACAATAAAATTATATGGAGGATAAAAAAAGAAAATAATTTTATTTATCGGAAAATTGAATATGATAATAAAGTGATGGGAAGCCTCTAACACCCGAGTTGATTCAATGAGTAAGTGAAGAGGAGTAAGTATAGTGAGATGAGCGTTGGCAGTGCTCTATTCTCGCCGTGCACTGGGTATTTATTAATAGAGATTAAACGTCGCGTCGTGTAGTGTCGTGTGCAAGTGTTCTCCCGCGCGGTTGAAGTCCAAGCTAGCAGTTAACTCTGATACTACATCCGAGCTTGTGGTCCACGAGTATTACAGATCATATGTAAAATATCTAACTAATCAATCAACACTATTTGTGCACCACATATCAGTAATACGTGTTTCAACTCAATCTTAACACCAAGATAGAGAGAGTATCGTTTGCCATTAACGTGCATAAGTTACTCAATAAACTTTCTTTGATATTACATATATTTTATTTTATTTCTTATCACTGTGTTATAAATTAACCAGTGCTTATTTTATTTGGATTATATTTCACCGTGGATTAATTTCAGCATGTAAACTACCTCAAGCTACTGAGTAATGCGCTGAATTAAGACTCAACCGGAAGTGACATTTAAAATTTTATAATTATAGTGCCTTTTTTTTTTTAATATTTTGTTTCGTGTTATAAAAAGTACAGTTGTCTGCAGAAATATAAATTTATATGTGTATTGAACTATAATAATTCAAATGAGAACGACACCCTGTTATCACATCACCCATTTAATTAACTGTAACAATTGGTTCATCACTTGTTGCAATTTAAAACGACTCAATGTTCTTACATTGACGTCATCCAAGTTATTATCATAATAAATTGGTACTTGTTACCCTCGAAATAATATTTTTTACAAAGTAGTCATTATTATGATACATTCAATTAAATTTTAAACCATTAATTTAAAATATTATTTCATTCATTTTATTATTCTTCGAACATAAAAAAATTTTTTTATAAAAAAAAAAAAAATTGTTTATTCAAATATTAATTTCAATAACGTTAGATATATTTACTTTTTGTTTTTATTCATTATTGGTAAATTTATCTCTTATATGATATTGATATTTTGTCGATATCGTGTATCATATTTTTAAAATATAAAACTATTTTAAAAAATTGTTTGTATATAAAAATGACTACTTTGCGATTAATATTTTATTGGAAGTTAATTTATTTAATTAATTAATAGAAATTGGATCAACAGTGAGATTTTTTAAATGTAGAAATATTTATTGTAATTCATAAAATACTATATGTAATAGTATATAATGTATAAAAAAGTGCAGTGAACTATAATGAACATTTTATATTCATTTTATTTATTTTTTTTTTTTTTTTGCTTCTTGTTCTTTTAACTTTGTGCTTTTAAATCACAAAAATATACTGTGTATGAACATTAGTGACAAAAGAAAAAGAAATTGATAAAGAGAAATACAAACGATGCAGTAAATAAAAGAAAAGAGGCATTAGAAAGCCTTTAGTACAACTAGTACATTTTTCAAATGATGCTAGTGCTTTTTTTGTGTGTAATAATGAAGATAGCAGAGTTATCAGTTGGGCGTGTAAGCCCGACATTGTCATCAAGACATTCGCCTCCCTACTATATTCATAATTTTAATAATTATAATGACAATAATAACAACAATAAATTAAAGCGACGTAATAAAATTCAAAAATGGATAAATGTTAATAATAAATATCAATACAACAACAAAAAACGTAAGATATTATTTTTTAAATGTTTCTTTAAATTAATTGTCCAATTACCCGCGTGATAAATAATTGTTCTAATAAAAAGCAATAAGTCTCTTAAGTGGCAGATGATTAAACTTCACCCCACTTCCTTTCGATGGATCAAACGAATCAAACTTATATAAATTTAAAAAAGAAAATAAATGGCTTTTAGTATTTCGGATAAACAAATAATAAAAAATTTTCTTTTTATTTTAAAATTTTATAAAAAAAAACACATGAATTTATACTTGTATTTTTTTTATACTGATTAAAATATTGTACATCATGTAAAAATGAATTTAACAGCTGGTGAAGAACCATGTGCGTGTCAAAGTAATTGATATATTACATTTTATCTCATTCAAATTCATAAAACGAAGAAAGTTTCATTTTTATTTTAATTTTAAACTCTATGCACTTTAAATTTTGTTTATTATCTTTCAAACTATTATAATTTTATTTCAAAATTCTTAACCAAATTTGTTCTTCAGTTTAAGAGGGGAAAAGGGTCTGAGATACAAAAAAAAAAGAGGATATTTTTGTGATGTTTTTTTTTTTTCAGAGTACCTTCTCCATTAAAATTCTTAAAATTTGTGACATTATTAAGCATCATTTCAAGAATATTCTGCTAAATTTTTATAAAAAAATATTAAAAAATAAGCCAATGGTAGTAGGGAGAACCTAGTCAACTCAAAAAAAAGTCTCTATGTTATAAGCAACATAACTCATCTGAAATCAAAAATCCAAAAAGATTTCTTTAGCACATAAGTTTATCATTGGTTTGAACGAAGAAATAAACAAACTTTTAATTTTTGAAATTGTGGTAAAAGTGCAATCGAAAAACTCTGATTTTGGCCAAAGATTGTTCCTTTTTGTTTAATTGAAAAATAAGTAGTTACTGAAAATAAAAAAAATCCTTCGTTCAAATCTAAGATAAACTTATGTACTAAAGAGATCTTTTTGGTTTTTCGATTTCAGTTGAAGCAGCCATGAGTTATCTTGCCTACGGCATGGAGACTTTTTCTCGCCTCCGGGCGGAAAGCGTCAACTTTCGTCCCGCTGTGCAAAACGAAGTTGCCGCTTTCCGCTTCCGTCGAGGAGAAAAATAGTATACACTCTTGGCTTCGCCTCGGTCAACAATTACATGTGATCTGAGATATTTCTTTCTTTACTTCCCTAGGTGTGTAATATTCTATTTTTCGAGGTGATTCGGTTCTCCCCACTACCACTGGCTTATTTTTCAATATTTTTTTATGAAAATTTAGCAGAATATTCTTGGAACGATGCTTAATAATGTCACAAATTTTAGGAATTTCGATAACGAAGGTACTCTGAAAAAAAAAAAAAATCACAAAAATATGCTCTTTTTGTTTGTATCTCAGAGCCCTTTCTCCCCTTAAGTAAATTATATAAAAAAAAAATATTTTCAAAGTAAGAATATAGGTATCACAAACATTAAAATATAAAATTTAGTTTTATATTTTAATACGCTTGAAATACTATGAATATAAGTATAATAATAATAGTTGTAAGTTAACAGATTTAATTTCACGGACATATAAACTAAATAATATCAGTGAGTGCCAAGTTATTTTGCACTTATTTTTCACATTGCCAGAAAAATTTCAGACTCGTTATTACCCAGAGCCAGCAGACTTAAAATTGTCTAAAATAACTCCATACAGTTGAGTTTTCTGTGCAACATCTACTCAAGAAGTAGGTAGAGTAAAAACGGTATACGCCCAGTTATAAAATGCATCATGCACTTGAACTATTTCATGTATCGTATGTTCTCGGGTACGTCTTGTTATTTAAGTTAAAACTCCCCATTATATACTTTAATACTTGCGCAAAAAAACTTTCATTAAAACAAAAAATGATATAAAAGAAATAAAATATATATTGTCAAACATATCTTTAAAAAATTGTTGCTAAATATACGACAATATTATGCGGAGTTTTCACTTGTTGTCATACTGTTATACATCAAAAGTTATATTAATTAGTAACAAATACTTAGCATTGTACTAGCTATCAAATAGTCAATGAACTTAAAAACTTAAATATCATATTACAATTACTCATGCGCAATTAATACCTTCATTATGAAGACAATGAAAGTTTCTTTTTTTATTTTATTGTTATTATTATCAGTTAAGTAATGATGTCGCTGATGATAGTTTATAGCTACTTGTTGGTCGTTAGCTAGTCAGTATTAAATTGTAAACGAACAAAGTAAGACGCCATATGGACGTGTACAAATTTATTGTGATTTTCTTAAATATTTATTACGTAAATATTTTATGCAAAGTCCGGTAGAAATTATTTATCATTGTGCTTTCATAAATTATTATTACCCAGGAAAGGTAAAAATAATTTTTTTTGTACTCAAATAACACAAATACACAGCAGACAATAATCTTTATCGCTGTCAATAAACGTACAATAAATTTTAAACAATAAATTAGCATAAACAGAAACCAAAAGAATTATTAATGTCTACTATGGATATTTTTTAATTTAATTTTCTCAACAGTGTTAGTTTTTGTGTTCAACAATTTTCTGTAAACATAAAAAAAAGTTAACGATAATAAATTTTTTTTTTTTTTTTGCATTAAATACAATTTATATGTATCATTTATTTATTAATAAATAAATAAATGAAAAATAATTGTACTGCTAATTAATTTGACATTCGTCACACGTACATGAAAGAATACGATGACGCATTTTTTGTATGACAAAGCCGTTAGATAGAAAAAAAAAATTTAATTTTAAAATGACTAAATAATTACATATCATTATTTGACATTTAAAAATTTTAAACTAATTTTTTCTGTCTCTTAAAAATTATTAAACAAGTTAGTTCTAATTAATAAGCTGAAAAAAATTCATTAACAATAAAATAAATCCACCGATAAAATTTTCAAATATAAAAATGGCGGGAATGCGCCGCTTTTTATCACAAACGCATGCGCATTAAAACTAAACCAGCCATACTTGTGTGACGTCATTTAGTAACATCCCACACTTAATTTTTCTCTACACGCAACTACACAATATATAAATATATATACAGTGATGTATTAATGTATAATGTATCCCTGAAAGACCATTTCGAAATTCTTATTTGAAGCCAGTAGTGCCGTGAATAGAGTGATGGTGCAGACCTCGTGTCTCACCGACACTCTGTTTTTAGTTTTATTATTCTTAAACTTTTAAATAAATTAATTATCATTAATCAATTATCCATAGAGTGTCAGATTATAAATCATGCGAATTTAATTATTTATTAAATGTGTCATAATATTTTATTGTTTGAATAGTGTATCGCCTACGTATCAGAGGTGGATCGATCGTACAATTGCCATGTAAGAAGGTTAGCAATGTCATTAAGTAGGATTCTTTTGTGTATTATAGTGATCAACAAACATAGTTTTTTTACTTTCTACTCTCAAAATATGAATCAACAGTCTACTGTTTTAATATATTATTTTATTGAAGTTTTTTTTAATCATCATTGTTATTTGTGTGCCCATTCATGTTCAACAACATTCTATTAAAAGGGAAATTATAAGGCGTTGCTAAACTTTCTCGTTTCTAGTTATAATTTTCTCATCTATTGCTTTTTTTTTTTTTTTAATTAGTTGTATAATCATATTTAAATTTTCTACATATTTAATTTACACAGATACCTAATTATGAATATAGAAAATTTATATCACTAGTAATTTAAGATATTGATATTCGAATATTATGAGTGTAAAAGGAGTAGATATACAATTGTTAAATTACGTATAAAAAAATTAAATAATTACAATAATAAAATTTAAAAAAATGCATGTACTGGGTTTTGAATTGTCCAAACATGCATTTTTGTATTTTTATTTTATAAACATTTCAATTTATTATTTCAAAAGTTTTTGAAATTGTCAGATGCCCGCTAACTTTACTATCATTTAAATTTGAGTATGGAGATGAAAAAAAAAATTTATTAGGTATAGAACATAATTATAATATGTTTACAATTGACAATACGTTATTAATAATTCAAAGATATATTTATATATTATAAATTTATTCATAATTGTTATACTTAGTTTTATTAATTATGCGCAACGATTTTAAATAATTGTAAGGAGTTATGATGCAAGTGTATCGTGGGCACTTTTAATTTGATGTGTTGTAAAGTTCATAATTTATTTATTTTCTTTTTGTTTATTTTTAGGTTCTGGTAAGAGAGCTGCAATGATGGAAGATCCACAGACTCCCGGTTCGGATTGTAATTCCAATCCAGCAGATCCTATTTCTCAGGATCTCATAAGCTCGGAATTTATTCAAGATAACTCTGATTATCAGTGGTTTATTGATTATGGGTAAGTGATAATTTTTTTTTTTTTTTAATTATTATTATTATTATTTTTAAAAGAAGTGATGGTTTTATAAAATTTACATTTATTTTATTGTTAACAAAATATTAAATATTCATTGTTTGTTAGTAGTTTCAAAATATATATGTTTGTTAAAACATTTATATTTATTTTGATGGGTACTTATAATTTGAGAATAATTAAAGGCACATCCGATCCACATCGATAAAAAAATTTTATTAATTGGCGACATTTCGCTAGTTTCATGCACCAGCATCTTCAGACCAAATCTATAAAGTTTATTTACTGTTTTACAATTTTTACATGTTAAATTTTACATAATTAATGTTTTTTATATTATAGTTATAAATAAACATTAAATCTTGATATTAAATTTTTAAATATTATACTTACAATTTTTTTGAATCAAAAGAAAAAAGTTTTTTATACTATTTATTTTAAAATTTTTTTATTAAATTACAATCTATTGAAATTTAAATAATTTAAATTTTATATGTTGTAAACACCAAGAAGAATTCAATATTAATATTATTTCGGATATATCTTAAAAAATAGTTGTATGGTTTATTTATATATGTAAAAATTTTTATGAATCAGTATGTAGATAACAGTCGAGAATACGATGAATAGAAGTTGAAAGATACAATAAGAATGTTTAATTTTAAGGTCGTGTTCTATAATTTCTGTTCTAGTTTTCGATAGCTTATCTTAATACTATAATTTTTTTTATCTTGAGTGCTTAAAAAATAAATATTTGACTTTTCTCTAATACAATTATGCGGTTATAGCTTTAGTGTAAAAAAATTTAATTTTACTACAAAATTTATATTTCCATACAAATGTCACTTTTATCATAAATTTATTCCGATAACTTTTTATGAGGACAGTGGTTATAAGCAGGATTTATTTATTAGATTTATCATGGTGGCCACATTTCTGGCAAACTTTGAAAAACTGGAAATGTCAGGGAATTATCAATATACTGGAACAATCAGGGGAAAGTCAGGCAATATCATCACAAAGCTGGAAAAATTTTAACTGTCTTTTCTTTTAACTGAAAAAATCCGATAAATTTTTTTTTTTTTTTTTCTTTTAAAATTGTTCAAAAAGTGGCGCGGGGCGAATCCGATTGTAGTACCGTCTTGAAAAAAACTAGTAGAAATTGATTCCAATAGTGAAAAAATGAAGCAATTAGAATTAAAAAAGCTGTTAGAAAAAAAAAGTCTTCGTAGAAATCAATCGTCAGGATCTTCAAGCTATTAATATGCATATTGACAAGTTACAAAACCAAAAACATTAAAAGTATACATAAGTAATGAACTAATAAGTTTCACTATATTTGTTATTCGCGTACTTGATTAATATTCTATAAAACGTTCTTATTTATGAAATTTATTATAGTGAAAATGGAAAATTTATTTATATTTTATTATAGAGTAAGTTATATAAAAACAGATTTAAAACAAAAAACAAAAAATAAAAAATAATTTTTTTAATAATTAAAAAAAAAAACTTTTGAACATTGAAAAATAATAAAATAAAGTTTCATTTAACGACAATGATTGATTGATTATTGAACTGACTTATACCATTTTATTTTGAATTAAATAAATATTTCCAATTATTTAATATTACTACATATGATCAGGAAATTTTTTGATTATTTGACTGGAATATCTGGAACAGTAATAAATAAAATTTAAATTCTTTACAAGAATGCAGTCTTGTAATTTTTTTAAAAACTTAATAATTATTAAAATATTTTAATTCTTAAATTTAAAAAATTAGATCTAAATATTTTGAATTTAAAACTGCTGCTAGTTGAGTTTATATTTAATCATCAAAAGTTTACTATTAGCAAATTATTTATCTTAGAAAAGTTACAGTCTTCAATTTTAATCAGTATTTAACTCATAAATCTATCAATTTATTTCAAATGATAACTAGAAGATAATTGAATATATGTTGCTATAAATAAAATAGTGATTAAATATTACTAACAAATAATTTAAACTATTTAATAGATATCGAGATGGGGGATTACACGTCCATCCAAGCGTACTTTCATCACTTTCTACTTCTTATACTCAAGAAGACTTGGGTTACTACGACGACTTGGCAAGAAATCTGGATGCCAATCTTGCTGAAGTTGATATGGAGAGTTTTCGAACAGCAGATATACATACTTTGCTTACAGCTTTACCTGTTATGTGCACCGATCCTATTCAACAGTCAGAGGTATTTTTTTTTTCTCATAATTATTCATTAAATAACTTTATTTATTTTTAAACACCACGACTGAAAAAAAATAAAAACAAATTAAACTATTTTATCTAATTTTGTCAAATTAAAAATTGTAATAAATTTTGTGTATATTATAACAGTTTAACTATCAAAGGGAACGTTATGCCAGTATATCTGGTTCAGTGATGGAAAAAATCGACATTGGTTCGTCAATAAGTCCTCATACTAGCAGTCAGGTATGAAATGGACTGGATCTCAAAAGAAATATAAAAAAATAATATATAAAACGATAAATAATTGATACGTAATAAGCTTTACATTATTACCATTTTTTTTGCTTATTAAATAAATTAATTTAATTTATTATTTATTATCAGTTATCAGTTTGCGCTTATAAATCAATCGAGCATGATAACAAAAAATGATCCATTACTCAAAGGACATTTATTATTATTATTACTATTATAAATAATTTAAATAAATATTTTAATTCAATAGCAGCATGTCAAATGGGAAATAAATATTTTTCTGATATTATTTTATTAATTAAAAATAAATATTTTTGTTTAGGGAGAAGATTCAGCATGTTCTACTGCGGATACTATTTCAATCTGCAAGTCATCGTTACTTTTTTCACCTGTTAAAGAAACACCAGTATTGCCACCGGGTGGTAGTTATAGTGTTGATTCTCTTGACTGCGAAGACATGTTATTGACGTGTCAGGCTAATAACAAAAATAATTATACAATCGCTTTTGAAGGTAGCATGACAATGTATTCTGATGGCTCACAAGTTGATTTTGAGAGCCAAGGTGATATTGCTATTTTTTTTAAATTATTAGTTTTGTAAACAATTAAATTAACTTGTTGACATGATAAATTTACCGAAATAAAAAAAAAAATAAATCTGTTTGCTGGCTCATTTGATTTTATTTGGTTCCGTAACAAAATATCTACGGACAAAATATCCATGGACAAAATTTAAACACTACAAAATATCTACAGACGAAGTTACCAACCGAAATAATATCATGTGTGTAAATTATGGGTCGATTATTTATTAAAAAATGCATATGTTGAACAAAATTAATAGTCAATTTATTAATAATTATAATAGAATTAAATGTATTAATCATATAATCTAAAGATAATTACTTTTAATTTTGTACTAACATTATAATATTTATGTAACATGAAAATAATAATTCGTCTGTCGATATTTTTCGCGGATATTTTGTCATAGAAATTTTGTCCGTAGATATTTTAGCGCGGCACCATTTATTTATTTGATTAATAATTAAAGAAAAAAAATATTAAAAATTTTTTTTTATGTATTGCAGATAAACATAAAGCATATGAAGTACGAGAAAATTATTATAATCCAAGTAAAATAGATTTAAAAAATATATTGGATTATTCAATGGCTTGTTCAGATTCAAAAATTTACACAACTTGGAGTAATTTAAAACATTTATCGGCAAATAAAGTTATGAAACGTCATGGATCTGGTAATAATAATACAATGCCAAATTTTCTTCAAGCAACAGCAGCAACTATACCAGCAACAGTTATGTTAAATTCAACTAAAAGAAGTTTAAGTTTACCAGATTTAAGAAAAACCCGTGACTTAGAACAAATAAATGTTCCATTAAATTTTTCAATGGACTCTGCAGAATCACATCATCAACATTCGCATAGTTCTGGTTCGGTAATGAGTAGATCTGTCAATGAAAGTTCAAATAGTAATACATCTGCGGGTAAAAAAATCCAAAATATGAGTCTTGTTAAATTGTTTATTAAACAAAAAAGTATGAGTGCTGAAGGTATGAGTTTAACACTCGATCAGTCAGATTCAGCAAGTGATAATGGTTGGCCTACAAGCAATAGTAGTAGTGAGAGCAGAACAAATACAAATACACAAATACAAATTAATCATCATAATAATATTAATCATAATGATACATGTAAAAATAACATTCCAGATAATGATTTTTCAATAAATTGGGTTAAAACAGACTGTTATAAAAGTACTGGAACAATTAGCCATGACGGTAGTTCCAGTAATACATCAAAACGTGTGCCATCAATTAAAGAACTACAACAAGAATCACCATCTGTTGAAGAATTATCTGAGAGTATTTTAAAATCCGAAATAATAAATGATAAAATCCAATCTGAATTACTACAGTTAAAAGATAATAATATAAAAAAAGTATGGAATAAATCATCAGAACAAGAAACAATTCCAATATCTAAAACAACTGGTATACAAACAATAAAAGAAGTTGAAGATAATGCTGTACAGACATCACTTATTTATAATTTATCATCTAAAAATGATTATTATCCATATTTACGTGAAACATTTGTTGATAAAAAACCAGTTTATGTTGTTTATCCAAATTATGCATTACCAGATTTATCATTTTTAAATAATAAACAAGTTAAACTTGATAATGTTGCATTAAAACCACAAGAAAGAGTAAGTCTTAAAAAAACTGGACGAAACAATAGACCATTTTCATGTAATGACATTGAATCATTGAAACAACGTGGATTTTCTCATGTTAAAGATTGGGAATCATTGACATTTTTATTACCAACAGAGTATCGTAAAGTTTTACATGACGTTCCTGAAGTACCAAGCCACATTAAATTGTCTGAAGAAAATAAAAAACCTCTATTTTGTTTATCACCACCAATGCGACACAAAGGAGCTGTACGTAACACAGCAGCAGCAGCAGCAACAGCAGCAACAGCAGCAACAAATGAAATTTTACCAACAAATATATCATCTAGTAGCAGTACTGGTACACAACCATCATCAGGTTATCGCGGATCATCAACAATTCTCAGTGATTCCTCATCAAATCAACAAACAAGTACCAATCCACTTTATCTTTATCGTTATGACAGTGGTAGCTCAGAAAATAGTTTAATAAGCCATGATAAAAAGTCGTCACATCGACCTGGTAGTAGTGTGAGTCAAACAAGAACTGGTAATACTGGATTTTCAAAACGATCTATTTCTTTACCACATGGAGAAAAAGAAAATAACATTGAGTATACTGGCAAAGTACCACCACGACCTCCTTTACCTCGAAGTATTTTACGTAAAAATAGATCAGCGACAAATAAAAGATACAGTATGTTTGAAATGGGCGGAGTTGAAGAAGTTGATGATCATTTAAAATCAGAAGCTGAATCAAATAAACGAATGTCACTACAAGAACCATATTATATTAATAATGATTTACAATTACTACGTCACGGGCGTATTATTGATTCTGACAAAGATGTCGACGAAGTTGAAGAGAAACGTTACGCAGAACATATGAGAGAAGTTGGTAATTATGGTATTGCTGAGACAATTGATGTTGAATCAAGTGGCGGTGATGATGTTAAACAGCTTGAAGAATTTTTAAAGCGCAGTGGATTTTCATCAAGTAGTGATGATGGTGAAGACCCTGATATTAAATTAAGATCTTATGTTAGAAAATTTTTAGCGCTAAAAATGAATAAAGATACGGTCAAAGCTGAAATGCTTGAATCACAAAAAAAAACTGTCAGTTTTGCTGTTAATAGACGACCATATTTAGATAGTAAAATTTTACAACCAGATATTAAAGATTGTCATGATGATTTTGATAAAAAAATTGATTTTGATGATAAACAAATAATGATTAATTCTGTTAATAAAGCTGTTGACTTATTAATTAAATTTTGGAATACGCAATTAGACTCAAGATCTGTTGATTATAATGATAAAATAGAATGTTCACAAATATGTTTAAGTAATTTATGCCCGGCATTATATGCAATAATGTCTGATGGTTTAAAACCACAAATAAATTCAACTTTTGGTCCTATTGCTAACAGTGTTTGGCAAGTTGTTGAAGCATCATCACAACAAGGACCACTTACAAATACACTTAATGAATTAGTTAAAAAAATAAATAGTGAAGATTTTATGACTGAAGGATTACTTAAATTTCATGCCTTTGTATTTGGATTATTAAATTTACGGGCATTAGATGCATGGTTTGCATATTTATGTACACGTGAAACAATATTACGTAAACATTATAATAGTAATAGTTTATTTGTTTGTGGTATTGGTTGCGCTAATTCACGTAAATTAATTGATAATTTTCTTAGTATTTTAGATCCACTTGCATTTTGTCCATTCCAATTAGATCTTTTGTATCAATATCGACAATTACATAATAGTTTTAGTCATGTTAATAATATTATAACAAATGATAATAATATTATTGTGACAAAAGATAATTTTGATAAACAACAAAATCTATTAATTCAAAGTCCGAAAAAAATACGACCACGTTCTTGTGGTTTTGATAACAATATCACTAAGGCTGAAAATACAAACGATATGAAAAAACGTTGGAGTAATATAGCTATTGGATCTAAAATGTTTCCTGTATTGGATAAATTAACTTGTGATGATTCTGAAGATTATACTGATAGCTTAGAGCATTCACCGTTGAATCGTGCTAGTAATCGTAAAAATATAACCAGAACATCAACTGTTAAAAACGCTGATGATAATGATGATGATGATGGTGATGATAATCAAGATAATGCTGGTGCAAGTGGATTGAAATTTAAAAGATTACAAGAAAAATGGGAATTAGGAATGGTTGGTAAAGATGACACACGTGATAGAGAAACTAATAATACAACATCACCATCATCACCACTTCGAACTCCTACTGGTGTTACTAAATCTAAAATTCCTCGGCTATTGACATCACCAATTAAACAACCAACAAATAGTCTAACTGGTACGAAAAATAAAACTGTTACTGGTATACCTGTTAAAAAATCAATCCCTAGTACAACAAGTAAAATTTTACCGAAAAAACCAACAGATTCAAAACTTAAAGAATCATCTAGACGCACTAGTCGTGTTGATCAAGATCATAATGTCACTCCAAGAACACATTTAACGCGTCCGAGTTCATTACCTTATAAATCTTATGCTCTCAATGCTAAAGAAAAAAATTTGATTTCACCACAGAGACGTGCTGCTTCAACATCTCTACCAAGACCAAATACTCCAGCTGCTTCAAAAGCTAATACTCAATTAAAACGTCCAGTAAAGTAAGTTATTTTAATTATAATTATAATTACAGTCAACCTGAGTGACTTTGGTCCAATCAAAGTAATTTCAACTGAATCTTAAAATTAGGCTGAGGTTATATTTTTATTTCAAAATTTGATATTAGCCAAAAGTCCTAATTATTGACATTATAAGTAATTAATTAATTATTTCAATGTTGATGATAAATATAACAACAGAAAGCCAATTATTCAGATGAAATTACTACTTATTTTAATTTTAAAATGTCTATTGATTCCGAATATAAAAAATTAATTATTTATACCAATTAGCCAAAGTTACCCAAATTTGAATTTTAATTAATAAAAAATATTTGTTTTTAATTTATTGGTATTTCAATTTATTACGATAACAATTTGTTTAAATTTTCAATACAAATTTTATTTTCGATTACAAATCTTTAAAAATTATTAAAATTATGAAAGCTTTTTGAAAATTCAATACTACAGACTAAAATTTTTATTGTTTATTTTCTTGATGATTTATTTTAACACTTCATTTCTTAAAAAGTTTAGAAATAAGAGCGCGAAAATAATTCAAAAAATAAACCCTTTGAGAGCAAGTTCAAAAAAATTACAATTTACTTGTAATTGATCCCAATTTTTTTTTTTTTCTTAACTTTGTAGGAACAAAATAAAATGCTCAGAAATTATATAAAAAAATTATTTAACTTTTGACAATTGTTATATATATTTTGATATAAAAAATGTTAAAACAAACAATTTAAAAATAGGTTTTAGAAATATTAAGGGCATTCTCAGACAGTACCCCAGGTAGCACACTTGTCTCTATGACATCTATAAGATATCAGTTTTTAGGCTACTTTTTGACTTGCCAATAAGGCATCAATATGTTGACAAAACGATCAAAAATTTATGTCACCGAAAAAATACCTACTTAAAATACTTAAAACAAGTGACGACAAAAAGTAAATTACAAATAGTGGTAAAAAAACCATCTAAACGACTTTTTAATTGACATGAGACAGGAAAAACAACACAAATTTTTTTCTGTATTCATATCCAAAAAGACGACTTTCTGACAAAAAAAAATCTGGGCATCGGTTGACCCTGCGGGCCAGCCCCAAAACTTCCCGCTGTTTTCGAGCTCAAGGAGCTCGAAAACATCGTTGTGAATACATTTTCGAGCTCTTCGAGCTCGAAAATACTTTTGCATGCCATTATTTTCGAAAAAAACAGTTTTTAGCATTTCTTTCTCGCGCAATAACTCTCAAACGAATTATCCGATTTTTAAGTTTGAGGTGGCAATCGACGCGTTTTAATAGATTCTAAAGCTCATAAGATTTTTAGATTTTTTGGTTGAGTCGTTTCAAAGATATTCGCAAAAAACTGTTTTTTCCTATTTCTTTCTCCAACGATAACTCTCGAACGAATTATGCGATTTTGATGTTTGAGGTGGCAATCGACGCGTTTTATTAAGTTCTAGAGCTGATTAGATTTTGAAGTCGATCGTATATGTCGTTTCTGAGAAATCAATAAAAAACTAAAAAAAAAAATTTTTTTTTTTTCGTAATTGGCCAATATCTTCGAGTCTACTTGGTCAAATGATCTGAAATTTTCAGAAAAGTTGATGGCCAGAAAGCTCTTTCGATTGCCACCTTAACCATCCAAATCGGTTTATTAGTTAAAAAGTTATAAAGAGTTTACATACATACATACACACACACACACACACACACACACACACACACACACACACACACACACACACACACACATACATACAGACACTCGGACATCATTCTAAAAATAGTCAGAATAGCTTCCTAGGACCTCAAAACGTCGACATCTGATGAAAACTCGATTTTCGAAAATCGGGGTGAAAACAATAACTTCCCGAAATTTTCGAAAATCATCGATTTTCTAAGCGGGAAGTTAAAAAGTTATCTTGTCCTTTTAAAAGACATCTTTAAGACATCTTAAAGTTGACTCTGTGCTACTTGGGATCGCCCACCTTTTAAAAGTATGCAATGACTTTCAATTGTCATAACCGTATTCTAATTTAATTAATTAATTAATAAAAAATTAATCGTAATATCACCGAGATATAGAATTTAAAAAAATTACTTACAGTTGATATCAATTGGAAGTTGATCAAAATTTGTTAAATAAATTTTTTTAAACAAATTTCGTTTAACTCCCAACTGATATCAACTGTAAGTAAGTTTTTTCAAATTCTATATTTCGTCGAAATTACTTCTACGTTGTCCTCTTGTCAATCAACGTTTGAAATTTTTTTTATTTAATTAAGTAAATTTTAATACGCTACAATTGAAAGTTATTGAAAATTTCCATAAAGTGGGGACACTGTCTGAGTATGACCTTAACATAAGTTTTCAAAAAAATACTGAACCACTTAGTATTTTTGGTTTAAAATTTTTAAAAGTTCTAGTTAATAGAACTTCAAAAGTTCATAATTTAGAAAATTTCTCGAACAATTTTTTTACATGGGCGTAATTAAAAAAAATTGAATAAAAAATTCTTTTTTAATTTACGATACTATAATTAAATTTAAATAATAAAATTGTTTACACTTAAAAAATAATTAATTTAATTTTACAATATGTTATTTTAGAGAAGTACGCACTCTAACTCATCGACTTCCGTCAGACAATGGTCACTTATCTTTTAACGAAGGCGACAGACTGAAAGTTATCTTGGAAGTAGATAGCAAATGGTTATTATGCGCAAAGGGTGATCGTAAGGGCTTAGTACCAAGAGCTTGCGTGCACGTTTGTCAGACTTAGCCCAAGACATAAATATCAGCACGAAAATTTAAAATTTACATTATCGATATTTAAAAGAAAAAAAAATTAATATATATGAAAATCACAAAATTCATTAATTTAGGCTGGCAATAACGCCTTGCACTAGTGTCATTAAAATTCGTGTCATATTAATGAAAATAAAAATTAATGACTAATTATTTTAGTTTAATGTACAGTGTAACAAAGATTTAAATGAAGAGTAAGAAAATGATGAAAAAAAAAGTAAATAAATAATGATAATAATAAAAACTAATCAAGTATTAATTAATGTTAATGACTATGACAAAGATTAATGTTTATTATATTAATTAATAACATATTTTTATTTTTAAATTAATCGTAGAATTTCATTAATGTCATTAACTGAATAAAAAAAAAAATTATATGACAAGACAAAAAAATAATAACTAGTCAGTCTCTCGATACCAGATTGTATTTAATTATCTAAAGAGAACACAGATTTATATCCATTGTACATATATACAGTGTAACGACAATTTATAAAGTAACGTTAATAATTAAGTAGTAATAACATATACTTATTATACTTATTATTATTATTATTATTATTATTATTATTATTTTTATTATTATAGTTATTATTATAAAAATGTAACTGTGATAATCAGGAAAATAAGTTTATCAGTTTGTTTACTGTTTTGTTTCGTTTTATCCTTTAATATTAATTTAAAATGAATTAATTTTAGTGACCTTTGTTTAATTTAAAAATCATAACGTTATTTAAATAATGTTATCTCTACAACTCACATTATTTACTTTTTATTTAAACATTAGCTATACAAATTTAAATTGTATCCGGTAAATATTTAAAATAATCTTTTTTTACTTGCTTATCGCTTGTTGTATCTTGCGTATGTATCCCTTGCATATCGATTTAAGTTTTAATTTAAATACTATTTAACTATTTCACTGTACAGTTTAATGTTACTTATTATTATGCAATAATGCTCGACTTTAGATACTTAGAACCATAATTATAAAGAAGAAAAAATTAAAAAATAATTTATTATTTAAAAATAAAGATAATAAAAAATAATTGTGAACAAAAATGTATGTATATATTCGATGTATGAAATAATTTATCTTTATATAGCTTTGCTAAAAAAAAAAGAACTATAATCATTATGTTAAATTACAAAGATATATAATAAAACAATAAGATTGAAGCAATGGTTTGTCATTATGCAGATTAAAGACTTGAATTTTGATATCTGATTTATATATTTTGATTATTTAAGTTATATATTTAAATATTGTGATTGTTGTTGAAAAAAAAAAAAATAATTTAATGATTCTCAAAAGGCTTGAAATTCATCAAATAATTATAATACTGAAAGAAGCAGACATCAGGCAATTTTACTATTTTTATAAACAAATATTATTTGTGAATGGAAAATTTTTTGAAAATACACTAAAAAAAAGTTTTTTAAGGGGGGAAAAGAGTCTGAGATACAAAAAAAAAAAACCTATTTTGTGATTTTTATTCAGAGTACCTTCTTTATTAAAATTCTTAAAATTTGTGACAATGTTAAGCATCATTCCAAGAATATTCTGCTAAATTTTCATTAAAAAATATTGAAAAATAAGAAAGTGGTAGTGGGGAGAGATGAGTCACCTTAAAAAAAAAGTTCCACCAAAAAACCAAAAAGATTTCTTTAGTACATAAGTTTATCTTAGATTTGAACGAAGGATTTTTTTTTTTCAATAACTACTTATTTTTTAGTTGAACAAAACGAACAATTTTTGGCAAAATTCAGAGTTTTTTGATTGCACCTTTATCAAAAATTAAAAAATTAATATTTTGTTTATTCCGTCGTTCAAATCCAAGATAAACATATATTAAAGAAATCTTATTGATTTTTTAATTTCAGATAAGGCAGTCATAAGTTATCCTCCTTACGGCATGGACTTTTTTTTTTTAGAAGTTACTCGGTTCTCTCCACTACCACTGGCTCATTTTTCAATATTTTTTTATGAAAATTTTGCCAACTATTCTTTAAATGATGCTTAATAATGTCACAAATTTTAAGAATTTTAATAAAGAAAGTATTCTGAAAAAAAAAATCACAAAAATATGTTTTTTTTTTTGTATCTCAGACCCTTTTCCCCCCTTAGTTATTGACATGCATTTTTTTCCAATTTTTTTTTATAAGCATGAATTGTTTATTTGAAAAAATAATAAAAAATGATTGTCTTCTACTATCAATATCATAAATAATATTACTTTTTGATGTTTAAAAATTAAAAGTTTTTGTGAATTATTATTCAGTCATTAAAAAAATTATATATTATAATAATTTTGGTAATAAGCATTGAGTTTAGAATTAAATTAGATTGATTAAAATAGATATAGAAATCTGCTGACATTTATATATGAGAATAAAAAAGTATCTTTTACAAGAAGAAATATATATTTATAGATATATATTCATATGTAAAAGAGAAAAAAAAACCAAGTATCAAATTATATTGTTTTGCATACTAATTTAGTAGATTTATGTTCTCGCGCTTTGTGTCTTGTTCAAATGATAATATATATATATATATATATGCAATAAAAAGATAAATTAATATTAATATATATAAATCATTGAGCGTAAAACAAATTAGTATGATAAGATGGAAACGCCACAATAAAAAAAAAAAAATAATAATAATAAAAATTGGCCTCGTTAATTCGCTCGAATTTGATGAAACATATACGTATGTATACATTTACATAAAATAAAAATTATCATATTTATTGATAGCACATTTACCAAATTAATAAGCGAAATTCCCTTTTTCATCTTTCATGCGGTCTTTGTTCTTTTTAGTTAAACGAGTTAATACAAATTTGACTCTTTTATTATATAAAGATAAAATTTTACTTCATTTATATTTGGCTTCATTACAACCATCTTTGTATTCACTTAGCATTTCCCAGTACTCTGTTACATCTTTAGCATCTACTTGAAGAAAACTTGAATTCAATAAATTATTAAGAAAAATTTAAAAAAACTAAGTATATATATTTTTGTTATTGCAAAAAGAGAAAAAAATATCTGGGCAACGGTAGGCCCCGCAGGTCAGCCCCAAAACTTCTCGCTGTTTCAGTTCAAGGAGCTCGAAAACATTAATATAAATACATTTTCAAGCTTAAGAATATTCTTAAATGCAATTGTTTTATTATGAGCTTTTCAAATTCAAACAAGTTATATTTTATGCTAAAGTTTGAAAATTTAAGGATCAAAAATAATTAAAGAACAGGCGTTTTTGAAATTTTTATTCACGATTATGTTCAATAAAATAAATATATTCAGGCAGAAATCAATGGAAGTGATTAAAATAAGGATTTAAATGAGTTTTGGCTCAGATTAGAGCTATTTATTTTTTAGTTCTATAGCTGAAAATTTTGAAATCAATCGATTGAGTTATTTCTGAGAAGTTTCAAAAAAACTAAAACATTTTTTTTTTCGTATTTTTTGAATATCTTAAATTGATTGATCAATCTGAAATTTTTAGAAAATTTGGCGGCCAATAAGCTCTTTCAATTGCTGCAAAAACCATTCCGATCGATTAATTAGTTAAAAGTTATAGCAAGTTTATACACATACATACAGAAACTTGGACATCATTCTGAAAATGGTCAGACTAGCTTCCTATGACCCTAAAACGTTGATATCTGATAAAAACTCGATTTTCGAAAATCGGGGTGAAAACGATGACTTCCCAAATTTTTGAAAATTTACAATTTTCTGAACGGGAACTTAAAAAAATTAATTATAATTTTCCAGGACATATATGATGCTAAGCTCATTGATATGCAGTAGTACAAAGAAAAATTGCGTAAAGAAAATATTCAACAATTTCATGAAATTATAACTAATAAGTTATTTAAAGCAAAAAAAATTTTATACTTATTTTTTTTCAACTTTCCGCTATAAAAATCGTAAATTTAAAAAAAAAAGGGAAATTGGTTTTGGTCCAATTTTATAAAATCGAATTTCTAACAGATCTTGAGGTTCTAGGAAGCTATTCTGACTAATTTCAAGATGATGTCCGAGTGTGTGTACCGTACGTATATATGTAAATATTTTTTAACTTTTGAACGAACGAACGAACTGATTTGGCTTTTTTTGTGGCATTTGAAGCGGCTCATTAATTCCAACAATTTGTGAGATATTGAGCACAATCGGTACAGTATATGCGGAAAGATTACAAAAATAAATTTTTTTCAAAAATATTTTTTCGGATAACTTGTTATGTACTCAAAGGATTGATTCCAAAATTTTATCAGCTCTAAAACTTTATCAGCCGCGTCGAACGTCACCTCAACCATAAAAATCGGTTCTTCAGTTCAAGAGAAATCATTGTCGAAATAATTTAAAAAAAGTGTTTTTATTCTAATAACATCCAAATTGTTAGACTGATTGATGACAGTTGTTTTTGAACGTTAGTAGTTAAAAAACTGCGTCGAATGACATCTTAAACAGCAAAATCAGTTGATTATTTCAAAAGATATTGGTGATTGAAAATTCAAAAAATAACGATTTACTCAATTTTTTTTTTTAATTTTTCAAAAACCATTTGATCAATCAATTGCAAAATCTAGTCAGCTCTAGAGCCTAATAAAACGTGTCGATTGCCTTAAAAATCATCTCAATCAGTTAATTCGTTCGAGAGATTTCGCGATAAAATAAAATGGTGAAAAACAGTTTTCCTGAATATCTTTGAAAAAATTGGATTGATAGATTTTAAATTCTAATCAGCTTTAGAACTCAATAAACCGCACCGATTTCTGCCAGAACCATCTTAATCTATTCACATGCACGAGTGAGTCCGTACGAGTTGTAAGTGGAAACCGGCCGTGAACACAGAGAATACAGGAAACAGAACATCTGCCGTAATTAGAAATAATTATTAAATTTATGACTCATTTGTGTTTCTTTTATTAATATGATATATTTATATATTTTAACAATAAAATGTTCCTACCCCTCAGTCCTTTAAAAATCTTACATTTATTAAATTTTTAATCAAAATCATTTACATTTTTTGTTTTTTTTTTTTTACACATTAAAATTGTGAAAAAACATAAATTCATAAATTGTTTAAATCGCTTTTCCATACAGCTTTTGTATAACAAATTACGAATAACGATTAATTTATGATTGAACATCCACTTAGATTACAATCGTTTATAATTTTCAAATTTAACTTATTTACCATAAAAACATTTGGTAGAAACATTTTATTACTAACATACTAATAACTATAAGTGATAAATAATAAGCTATTGCAGTAGTCTTAAATCTCCTAAGAGTATTTATATTAATTAATAATTAATGAGCTAATTTAAAAATTATTTTACTGTTAAATTTATTAATTGATTATTATTAAAATATTTACGTGATTAGTAACTGATCAATGATTTATTTTTAATTATAAATATGATACATATATAATGAACACTTACATAGCTAATAGATCAACGATACGAAAAAAGCGGTTTTTTTTTTGTGTTTCAAATATTATCATTATCACTGATGATTTAATGTTATGAAAAATTACGAACAAGTTTTATTGTATATATACAGTGTAACGACAATTTAAGAAGTAACGTTAATAATTCAGTAGCAAGAACATATATTATTAATTATATCCATTCAGTCTCTGCCACCACAATATATATGTATATGTATTTACTAATCTCGAATGTGTTTAAAAAAAAAAAGTGACGGGTTCTGTAAAAAAAGTCTTTTACAAAAGCCTCGTTGTTAAACTTGAGAAGCATTAAAGGGAAAAAAAAGTTAAAAATAAATAAATCTTGCACTTGATTATGTCATTTAAATGAGGAAAAAAATTAAATAAAACAAGATGTCGAGTTACATATATATATAAAGTTATAAGAACAAATAAGACATTGTGTATAGATTCTCAAACCAGTTATTTAAAAACAAACTCATGAACAGGGTATTCCTTTTTTTTGTTTTTTAATATTTACAATATACCATATGTTTAAAAAAAGAAAAATTTTGCCGAATATTAACCACCGGCAATTATGATGTTAATCTAATTCACTGTTCGATATGTCAAGTGACTTAAATTGATAATAAATATTAGCAATGATCATTAAATTATGAATTTATCGATAAATTATCCGAATATTTGCTCTTATGATGTGTTGAATTAGATATAGAATGTCAGATCTTGTAAAATTCTATACCTTAATATCTTAATTATATAATTAAATGGCAAAAATTTATTTTTTTTTTGTTTTGTTAAATTATAAATACGTTTATGTAGTATCAATATTTGGCACTGTCATAACCCAGTATCTTAAATTTAATAAAAATAAAATTATTTATCCTTTATAAAATATAAATTCTCATATAAAATATTTTGATATTAAGTTAACATAATAAAATAATAATTAACGATACTGGGGAGACACGTTCTGTACTAATTTTTTTTTAACTATTGGTGTTTAATATTTAGTTTTAAAATTAAAAGTTTGTTTTTTAAATTTAATTTAATTGATCAAATTATTCATTATTATTATTATTATTATTAATATTCTCTTAATAACTATCCTTATTATTTAAATCCTTTCAACTCTTGATCGATGAACTGTACAATTAATAAAGTATCCGTGGCCCTCGTGTGGTTCACACATGCAAGTGCCGATCTAAAAATTTCATTCGAAGAAAAAAAAATTAAATTATAATTTATATAAATATATTTAAATTTAAATAATAGTAAGTAATGTTTAAAGAAAAATAAATTTAACAAGAAGTAACCGAAAAAAAAAAGTAGAGAGATAAAAAATAATATTTTTTTTTCTATTGTACATATGATCAATATTCCCACAAGCTGAATTTTGTTAATAAATGAAGCTATTTTATGAGATACATGTTAAGCTGAATAATAAATTATTTTAAATATTTGTTAATAGCATTTTGAACTATTGAATTCCTTGTGGCTATCAATCGGTTAACACGATTGTGTCTACCAGGTACATCGTATTAGGGTTGTTATAACGTTTACATCATCAATACATTTTAATTTTTATTATTCGTTAATAATTTATTTATCTTTAGTTTTTTCTTTTTTATATATATATTCATCACGACAATCGGGTTTATTCGGCCCAATACTTAAAACAATTTTAAAATATTCAATCATCCAATGACAAAGAACACTGATATTTATTTATTAATAATAATATTAATAATAATAATAATAATGAATGTGAATTAGATTTTATATCTAGTTTATTTACAGTTTATTGATTTGTATATATATATATATTTTTTCTACTTTTATATTACAAATAATTTTAATTATCAAGTATATCAGTCCTACATTTTACACTCACAATCACACGTAATATACTAATTAATTAAATATATTTAATTAAACGTTTTTTTTTTTATTCCAATAAATTTTACTAATATCCAATTACTCTAAATATAATTATTAAGATAATGAATTTATAAAAAGTATAGTGTGTGAAAAATAAAATATTAATTATCAGCGTTCTTTATCAATTATTATATATAATAAAAAAATATGATACAGGAAACGGAGATGTGCGATTCAAGTATAAATATTACATTCAAACTAACTACATACTAGATTCCTTGGTGATGATAGAATCATTGGTATTATCGACGCGTATTAAAGTCGACGAATTTATAACAAGACTTCTACTCAAAATAGTTATTCTCTCCATAACACAAGACGCTGATAATCGTGCCTCAGCATCATGATCCCAACATTCTTCCATTGTATCACAAATAGATAAAAGACCCTGTAACAAAAAAATTAAAAATTTATTTTTATGCAAAGTAAGAGACCCAGTACCCTATCAGGGAGCTAGTACCCGATCACTTCATTTATTTGTATATCTATATTCATAAATACATGGAGAGCACTAGTGTCCCTGATCAGATACTGGGTCTTTTATCTTATAAAATAAATATTTATATTTACAGGATGTTTTCGCCACGTTTCCTGTATAAATGGACGTTCTTTTTTAAGCACAACACTTTCTTGCATATCTTCAAGAGTCGGATGAAGACCAACTTCTTCTTCAAAAGGTAATCTATAATCCCCGATAGGTCCCTATGTAACATTAAATAAAAATGATTATTTTTAATCAAGTATTTATTTATTCATATGTATATAAAACAATCTATAAATATCTTGAGAACTTACATCTTGTACAGTACATCGTGACGCCAGCTCCCAGAGTACTAGGCCACAAGCGTACATGTCAATACGTAAAAATGAGTCTCGTGTAAAATTTATCGCACCCTCTAATACTTCTGGCGCCATATATCGTCTAGTACCAACCTTTAATATTAATCATCATTTAATTTAAAATAAAAAAAGTTAAATAAAATTATAAAAAATAAAATAAAACTTGTACGTACTTGTCCATGAGTGTCACCACAAGGTTTTCCAGGTTGAAATATCAACGCAAGTCCAAAGTCCGCAATGCATGCGCTCATGTCGGATTTAAGAAGAACATTTTTAGATTTAAAATCACGGTGTGCTACTGCGGGTTTATAACCATCGGCTTTATTTGCTGGAATTTCTTCATGCAAATGCATTAAACCACGTGCCATTGACTCAGCAATACGACACATTTCAGCCCATGTTACGACATTTGCTTTTAAATAATCACACAATGATCCTTTTTCATGATAAGCTGTTATCAACCAGAATTCAGCTTGTAAATTGTCACCACGTTTTTCCACTCCAATAAATCGTAATATATCTTCATGATTCATGTGAGCCAATTTAAATATTTCTTGTTCTGTTTGCCATGACTGTTTATCTTGCATTGGAAATACTTTAACAGCAACAATATCGTTTTTATACTGGGCTTTCCATACAGCACCAAAACGTCCACGGGCTTTTATTTCTACTAAATGAATTGGCCGCAAACCCAAATTTGGTGACGGATGAGGTAATGGAAGAGGCTCTAATGTTGGAACCTATTAAATAAATAAATATAAATAACTTTGATACTATTTTTATCATCAGAGTTTAAAAGATTTTTTTTTTATTTAATCATTAATTTACCTCATTAAAATACCCAAGTTTTCGTTGTTTGTAACACCAAAACAATGATGACAAAATAATTGTCAATAGTAACATTGGCACCAATACAGATACAATAAGTGTAATTACATGTTGTTCTGGATTTGGTACTGGTTTAAATTCTGTAATGAATAGAACATTGAATAAATAATTATGTTTAACTCTTTCACACATAAGGAACACATTTGTCCCCGCACAATTTTCCCATTTACAATAATATACTGGCTAAATAAAATCTTTTTTAGATTTATAATTTTTAATTTTATAGAACTTTTTCAAATTTTCGCAGAACACTTTCACACGTTATTTTAAAAGTAATAGAAAAAATACAGTGTCCTAAACGTCCTAAACGTCGCTTGGAAAATCGCACAAATAATACATGCTGTCCATATAATGTTCATTCATGTTATACTTCAGATCGTAATTGGTTTGTAGAATTTCATACTATTTAGTATTACAACTAAGTATATACATTTAATAAATTGTATTTTCTACCATAGCTTGTGTTTATTTTGTAGTAAAAGCGTCAAGTTTTTTATTGTAATCCATTGAAAAATGTATACCTAAAGGCATATAGGGATATATGTGTCCCCATTCCAAAAACACCAAAATATACACAATTTCTGTCTTATGTATTAATTTGTGTTGAAATAGATCAAAATAGATAGATATAAATAAACAAAAACATTTTTTTACTGTCTTGGAATAGTTATGAACGTGTAAGTGGTTAAATAAAAGTCATATATTTTATTTAAATATATGTATATATAATTACCATGATCTTTAGAAGGTGGTTCAGTTGGCTGAGGATCCCATGTGTAATTTTGATTACACATATCGCCATCACAACAACAAAAGTACATTTTTCCTTTACGGTCACTACTTTTTTCTACGCAACATTGTTTATCATAACATTCTCTACTGTCTAAGAAACAACCCTATAAATAATTAAATTAAATTAAATTAAATACTGTGATGGTTTAATTTTTTTAAATTCTCTAAAATAATTTAAATTTGTCGTTTAATTAAATTTAAAATGAGTGTAAATGTAGCAGATATCAGACGAATTTTAAATTATAAATAGAATAAATAATTAATGAAATAAAATTTTTAGAAAATGCGCATTTAAAAAATTTTAAAATTATTCAGTGCATTTTTAATAAATATTATTTTTTTTAATTAGTTACTCTATTTGTTTATAATTTTAAATTTGTCTGATGTCTGCTACATTCACACTCATGATTTAAAATATTAAAATTATTATAAACATAAATAATAAACAAATACCTTTAGTTTAACAATAGACTTTTTAGTAACTTCATCAATTTGCCATAGCACATAACAGTGATTTCTTTTGTCTGGTTCAGGTGGCGAACATTTTTCTATTTCTGGGCATTTTTTAGATGGATCTTCACATAATGTATCATTATAATATTCACACTGCGTTGAACCTTTAATATCATGGCCAACAACACACGATAAACCTATTGCCCAACATAAATTATCTATAGATAAAATTTTCAAAATAACAAAAACAAATTTAAAAACATTACTATCATTTTTTTTTTTTTTTTTTTTTTTCACTAATATTATTATTATTGTTGTTAATAAAATTAATAATAATCAAGTACACTGCAATTATCATTATCTATTATTAATTACCAGTAAAATGATCTTGGTTAGCAGACAATTAATAATTTTCAAATTTTTTTTCAACAAATTAGTTTAAAAAAAAAATAAAAACTAAAAACATGCACATGTAGAAAATTAAAAAAATTACAAGTGCAATTTTCTAAAATAATTTTGTTTTTAATAAATTTATCGTTTGTAAAAAAAATCAAAAAATTATTAGACATCGGCAAAAAAAAATTTCATTTAAATAATTAAATTTAAGACGACTAAATTTTTTTACTAGAAGACAACAATTAAATTTATTTAAATTTTATGAAGCAACTGAAAATAAAAATAACAAGATTTGTATTTTTGATTCCTTGATAGTCTCAATATTCTCAAATTTACTTGTTGTTGTCTTCTAGTAAAACTATCTATGATCCATAATCTTAATTTGAATTATTTGGACATGAACGATAAGCAGAAAAAAATAATAATCATTATCATCTTAATTAATCCTGATTAAAAAAAATGATTTGCTCTATATTAATTGTATATCTATATGTTTTGAATTATTTCAAATAATTTTTTAAAATCAGGGATTGTTTTAAATCATTAAAAATTGTTTTGAATATTTTCAAATACTTTTTCTCAATTAGGAAAATAAATATCCTATAAAAATAAACTATGACTGCGTATAAGAAAGTATAATGTATTGGAATATAAATAGAGAATATTGAAAAATAAATAATAATTAATTTACAAGATATCAACAGAAATTTAGCCTTGGACAGTTGGGTACATAAATGTATCAGCTCTTACATCTTAGCAGAGATGTAGCCAACTAAATTCAACAGGCCAACAAAATCTACAAAAACATGACAACAGGAATAAAAAAAAAGTAAAAAAAGTAAAAACAAGTAAGAAAGAAAGAAAAAAAGTTGGTCGATTGGAATAAGAAGGTCGATTGTTTAAGATTCACTCACAATTACAATAATAAACCCACTTCGATATATATAAATATTTAATAATTGTATTGCTATATAGATATACAAATACAAATCCATATATATGTTGTATATATCTATATTTAATTATAATACATACCTAGTAATCCAATAAGGGTAAGATACGAAACTTTATATAAAGACACAGCCATTGTGGAGAGATCACATAGGCATTAAATTAATTTTTAGTCTATTAGCTATTAAGCAAATGGTAGTAATTCATCCACCGACACATGTCTATCTATCTCACTCACTTGGCGTCCACTCACAGCTTATTTTCTTTCTCTTACACTATACTCGATTTTTTATAAATCGAATTTCCGTCATTTTTTATTACCAACAATTTTCTTAAAAAATAAACTAGTCATGTATTTAGCAAGCAAATAATTCACTTTATATTCACTTACCACAGTAATCAAACTATTATTTAAATAAATATATTTTTATAAAGACTTATTATATATTCCAATAATTTATTATTGTAATTATTATAAAAACATAGAAGACGCACGACACGATGCTGAGTTGCAGAGAGCGCTACTAGACGGACGCTTGGATAATTTCTCAGCACACGATTAACTATGGGTTCGTTTTCATTTATTTACTTTTTTTTTATCTCTCTTCTTTACACAGAATACTAACATTTTTATTGGTTCAATTTTTCCCTCACTTTTTTATAATAATCAATATAAATTTACTACTCGACCAATAATATTTATTTTTCTGCTATTACTTACTTGTCATTGGTTTAAAATAATTCTGGATAAAACTAACTATTGGTTTAAATAATTATCAATTAAAAAGGCGGGAAATTTTTAATGATTTGAAATATTTAAAATATTCCAAGTGTTGTTATGAGAAATAATTTTATTTTGCTCTTACTTACTTGTCATTGGTTCAAATAATTGTCGGTAAGAACAACTATTGGTTTAAATAATTATCAATTAAAAAGGCGGGAAATTTTTAATGATTTGAAATATTTAAAATATTCCAAGTGTTGTTATGAGAAATAATTTTATTTTGCTCTTACTTACTTGTCATTGGTTCAAATAATTGTCGGTAAGAACAACTATTGGTTTAAATAATTATCAATTAAAAAGGCGGGAAATTTTTATTTATTTGAAATATTTAAAATATTGCATTGTAATGAGAAATAATTTTATTTTTGTAAAAAAAAAGAATAATTCGGAAGAAATTTAATTTATATTAATATTTTATTGTTATTATTTATATTTTTTTATAATAATCAATTGGAGTATATATGTATGTATATATATAGCTAATGAATCGTATTATTTACTCATCAAGAATATCAATACGTCGAGACAATTTCCTGTATTACGTTTCTATAGTAACGAGGAAGTTGACTGATAAACGAAATGAACGTAAATTCCAACTGCTACATTCAATTTATACTATTGATTTAATTTATTATTTATATAATAATATAATAAAATTAAAAAGTTACTACATTGTTATCATATATAATTATTTTATTGTTAAAAATACAATACACTATTCAAGTAAGTTTACTATAATTAATTAAATAAATAAATAAATAATAAAATTTTATTATATCCTGAAGTTAGAAGACAATTAATAATTTTCGAATTTTTTTTTTTCAACAAATCAATTACAAAGAAAAAAAAAAACTAAAATATGCATATGTAGAAAATTAAAAAAACTACATGTGCAAAATTCAAAAATTATTAGACGTCGGCTAACTTGAGTATTGTTAAAATTTTATATTGACAAAGTTTATTTTTTATATTAACTTAAATTATATTTTATTGTATAAAGGTTTATTGTTTAATTAGTTAATAGAATAAAAAAAATGATCTCAAAAAAGTGCCAAGAATGTGTGATGTGTAGCCGTGGATTACAATTTTATAATGTTCCCGCCGTAAGTTCATCAACAAGAGATACATACACATTTGTAAAAAGTCCACGTGCGGTTTTTCATACCAAGAAAAAGTACCGGAATCCGCCTATGTAAGAAATTATTTGAATTAATATATACAGTAATTAAATAACCATTTTCTCTGATGAGTAAATAATTAATACTAATTTAAGTATTCAACCTTCAGCTTTACCTTGATAATTATTTACGTTATTATTAATTAAAAGATATGTATAATTAATGGATAAATAAAACATAAGCGTAAGGGTTGTTTTTAAAAGGGTTACAGGAAATCAATGAATAGTATTCAGGCATCGACATCACAAAAGCTTATACTGGAAACACAATAAGACTACTATGAGTTCGTGTTCATATAAAGACTACTGGAGGGAATGACCGCTCTGGCGATCTTATCGATAGTTTCCATAGGCATTAGATTCTGCTTTATAAATTTATAAATAATACATATCATTTTTTTTTTTTTTTTTGTGTAAATGTATATGACTAAGTACTGATAGAAAAATCAAGAACAAATGGACGATATAATCTTCAATAATTTCATACTGTTCATTTATAATCCCATCATTTTTTTTTTTTTTTTTTATTGAAGAGTTGAACGGGAATCTAAAAACCATTTAAATAAAAAAATATTTACATTTTTTTATGTATAAATAAATTATATAGTAAGTAATTACTATATGCTGGTGAATTTCGCTAATTCACTTTTAGACAGTAAATACTAAAAAGAAAATAACAATTAAGGACATTATCATGAAAAATCCTTCACCTTGAATAGTTACCAAGGGCTTTGGACTTAGCCTAGGTTATTTGATGGATTTGTTTACCAGGTTTGCGATCACCGACTAGGGCTAGACGATGAATATATCCATATGTATGATATGTACTTATATACACATAAATGCATGTATAATTTATATATATATATATTGTATGTATGGTTAAAACAGTTAGAACATGAGGTATAGTAAAAGTATTATAGTGGTCAAGCAGTTAGAGACATGCGCAAGTACCAAGTAAATATAATGGTATTGAGTGGTCAGTTCGTCCATAGAATATATTCACAATGTTAGGGTATATGGTACCTGTAGTCTGTATTGAACTGATATATATATATATATATATATATATATATATATATATATATATATATATATTATAGTGACCGTTGTCCAGCTAGTCGTCGAAGGAACATAAAATTTCTAGCCCGCATGCTAGTTTATATCAATCCTCAGTATCAGTGTTGCCGCGAGCTTTGACGGGTCCGAGCTTTTTTCGGTCACGCGGCTAAAGTATAAACACTAGTCTTCATCATATTATTTTTTACCTCTTATTACTATATACTATTTAAAGTTAAATTATATTTTCGTACTCGTGTAACTGTAACTATTAATATATATCTTAAAAATCTATTTCTTCCGTCTTGATTCGATTTCATTAATAATTCAAATAGTTGAGAAAAGACTGTAGGTAATTTATAAAAACTGATCAATTGATTAAGAAACAATTGTCTTTAAATATTAATAGGCACATGACGGTCAAGTCAACCTTGATTTGAATTATTTTGATCGGTTATATATTTTGCTTATAAGATCAAATTTTTTTTTTTATCTACTATAATGATCAATTAAAATCTATTTCTAGTAAAATAATAAACGTTGATGAAAATATAAATTGTATATTTATATAGAGTTATAAAAGAATTGATTAAAAGTCGGCTTCTTCATTTAAATTATTCTGTTTTTTTACTTATTCTAATCGATAGTAAACTTATTTTTTTTTTCTTACGTCCACGCATACACAAAGTATCTTAGCTAACACGAAATCTGCCAATCTATATTGTCCAATATAATTTATTATTCTTTGTGAGTGGGTCTAAAATATAGTTTCAGTATATATATATATAGACCCTAAAAAAATATAAGACTCTTATTTCGTGGTTGAGTGATTTGTTATCAAGTGCCGCGTGACTTTTTTAAACGCACTTATAAACTTCTTGGAATATAAAAATAAAATAATTAGCGAATGATATCATCAGAAATTATAATGTCAGCATATTAAGCGACCTATATATTTTATATAAATAATATTTTTTAAATTAAATACCAAAATTTAAGTAAATAAATAAAATAATAATAAATCATGCCGGCTGGATTATCAAGTCTTCCACCGTCTTCTTTTGATTATAATAATTATAAATCACCAGCATTTACAATAATACAACGTGATCATTTGGATAGTACACTACCTATTCTTCATATTAATAATTTTAATAGTAGTGATGATAATGATAATTATAACAATGAAGATTATAATTATAATAATAAAAAAAATAATTTATCAAAAATTAAAAATGAAAATAATGATTTTTTATCACGTAAACGTATTAGTAAATCAAATGATCATTTAGTACTTGCAAATCTTCAAAATAATCAAGTTAATCCATTGAAAAAAAAACAACATACCAAAAGTCATGATCATCTTACCAATGGTGATGATAAAATTAAAATATTAAATGATGATTCATCGTCATTATTAATTGGTAATAATAAATTGGCTATGAATTTATCAACTGAAGATTTTAATGAAGTACTGACGGCTAAATTAAAAAAAATGCAAGATAATAATGATAGACAAGTATCATCAAGTAAAAGTAGTAATAAAAATAATAATATTAATAATAATAATAATAATAATAATAATAATAATAATAATAATAATAATAATAATAATAATAATAATAATAATAATAAACAGTCACCACAAAAAAAACCATTTATAACAACGGTAAAAACAGGAGAATTTTTGATGCCACCACCAGAAGTAGCATCACTACTTGGGATGTCACCAAATGGCTCTTGGATTGGCCACGACCTGGATGACACACACGAAGGTCTTCCACGCTCTAGGTTCCGGCCATTTATTTTCCGCGGTAAACGACCGGAAGTACGTCACAGTAGTCACAATGCTAGGTGTCCTGCGGCCCTTAAGGCTACTGTTGACTTTCCCGTTAACGTTATAAATTCTTCGGGTGTCACTGCTTCGACCTTGGCTAATGAAGTACATGCTCGGAAAGCTACGAATAGCAAATTTAATGAAACGTAAGTTTAAATATATTTTTAGATAAATTTATTCGGTTACTACAAAATGTTAATAAGTTGTAAAACATTATTTATTTTACAAGTCACAGTCTTTATTTTTAAAAAATAAATAAAGAAAATTTTATAGTGATATCTACTGTGTGAGTTTATTTTAGGGAATTAAAACTTAAGAAGATAATAATTTAGGTATTGTAAAACCACTGTATTAAATTTACTCTCGTATTTCTTTTAAAATATGTGATCAATGTAATTAGATTCGAATTTGAAGCATGTTATAGCAATAGGATAAAAAAGAATGTTTACAAATTTTAATGGTCCAAAGTGAGATAATTTTCTTTTGTTTTAATAATTTCATAGGTAAATGTTGATATTTTCGACGAATTTATAGGTTTATAAATTTCATTTTTAAATTGAAAATTTTCTGTTCGGAAAATGGGATACCCAAAAATTTCATTTATTTTCTCTAAATATATGTGTTAGAAAAAATATTTACTATCAAAAAAGTTCATTTTTTTCTGGTGTCCTTATTTTACTCGGCTCTATTAATAATTTCTTTGTATCATCGAAAAAAATTAACTATAATAATTAAAGCATGACAACCAAGTCATGACAAAATAATCAATAAAGAATACGATTTCAAACAGTGATTCTGTCATTATTATTTATAATCCTTTATAATTAACAGTGAAATTTTTCTAATCTTTAAGGGGGGAAAAGGATCTGAGATACAAAAAAAAAAAAAAAAAAAAAAAAAAAAATAGCGTAATTTTGTAATTTTTTCTATTTCAGAGTAACTTCTTTATTAATATTCTTAAAATTTGAGACATTATTAAGCATCATTCCAAGAATATTCTGCTAAATTTTGATAAAAAAATATTGAAAAACAATAAGCGAGTGGTAGTGAGGAGAACAGAGTAGCTTAAAAAAAAAAAAGTCTCCATGCCGTAGGCAGCATAACTCATGACTGCCTCATCTGAAATCAAAAAACCAAAAAGATTTCTTTAGTACATAAGTTTATCTTAGATCTGAACAAAGGATTTTTTTTTTCAATAATTACTTATTTTTTAATTAAACAAAAGCAACAATTATTGGCAAAAATCAAAGTTTTTTCTTTTAGGTTTTTTGATTTCAGTTGAAGCAGTTATGAGTTATCGCCTACCACAGAGAGACTTTTTTTTTTAGTTGACTCGGTTCTCACCACTACCACTGGCTTATTTTTTAATATTTTTTCATGAAAATTTAGCAGAATATTTTTGAAATGATGCTTAATAGTGTCACAAATTTTAAGAATTTTAATAACCAAGGTACTCGGCAGCCCAATTTCAAAACACAGTAAGGGAAAAATTTTTCAAAATCGATTTTTTAGTGTTTTTAATTCCTGTGGAGTCTTCTGGACATGATTCAATACGCATTAAAAAAAAATTATTTTTGTCAGTTACTGTGTTTTTTGAAATTGGGCAGCCGTACCTTGAAAAAAATAAATCACAAAAATATGCCCTTTTTTCATATCTCAGACCTCTTTTCCCCCTTAAATTATATAACTAGAAGTTTGAACTATTTAGCGCTTTATTATTATTTTGAACAATAATTTCTAAAGTGTTTTTTTTTTCCGCGCTCCAAATTGGATAAATTTTTGAAGAAAACAGTGAAAAAATTTTATTTAACTGAATTTTAAAGAAGGATTTGATTAAAAATTTGTATACCGAAAGAAAACTTAATTATTACTTCTAAAAAATTTGGTTTTTTTAAAAGTATAAAATAAAAAAGTGAAAAGTTGGAAAAATTATTCTTACAGTGATCTTTCATGGACGCCACAAACGTTACCCAAAAAGCTGGAGCCATTAAAAAACACAATGCACGTGATATTAAATAATGATGGGTAACATTAAAATAATAAAAATCGAGTGTGTTATTTTTTTATTTTATCCTGTAGTATCATTAATCCCTTGTCGCTTAAATTATTTATTATTTTTTCAGTAATTCAAAGTAAACAGCTTTTTTTTTATTCTTTTCTCGAGAGGTGTCGCCAGTCTTTTCAAAAACCTGCAATAAAAATTGAATAACTCAAAATTTTAATAAAAAAAAAATTTTGAAATAATGATGCAGAGAAATGGAATATTACTCAACACATCATATAATTTTAGTAATTAAGTTTAAATCAATTCACGTTTGAAATTCCCCTGCAGTAGTCGCGTGAGACCGGAAAGTTTGTCGATGCCTGTACCGAAGAATTATACATATTCGTTGCGTTTTGTATTAATTATATATATATATATATATATATATATATATATATATATAAGAATAAAACTAGACACACATATGTGCTCAAGTGAATAAATCACTATATAGTTTATAGATATAATTTTATTACTACTACTATTATTATTTTTTATATACTATTCCTATTAAGATCGATATCTCTCATACATCCTTATCTGAATAAATATAATTTTCTGCATTACAGTGATCAATCACTTCCCTTTGCAAATATTATGTTTGATAGACGTGTTGTTCGTGGTAGCACACTTGCTTCAGCCTCAAATCTCGTGAGTTAATAATAACTTTGATTTATATATCCCATATATATACATATTTACAATGTATGACCTTTTCAGTGGTCTGAAATTCCACATCTATGTATTATTTTTAGGCTGACTATGAACAATCACAAGCAGCGAGACAAGCAGAAGCGCGCAGAAAACAATTGTCAAAAAAAAGAGCACAAATTCAAGCAACAAGATCAATGATGATGAAAATGTCTACACCTCCTCCAGTTCCAGGAAGAAAACACGAACCTGTGCAAACAGAATTATATCTTGAAGAAGTAATTATTTGAAAAATTTTTTATTACAAAAATAAATTGTAAAATTATATAATTTTTATTGAATCAACTCTCATTGTAATATATTGTTTATTATTTCAGTTGCTTGAAAAGCCACAGGAATCTGAAGCTGCAACACAAACAGATTATTTTTTGGACAGACCACCAACACCTTCTTTTTGTCCTGGAAAAGTAGGTGTGGATGCTGAAACTCAAATAGGACCTGGTGATGTAAATATATATATATGTATTAGTCGTTAAAAATTAATTTTTCTCGAATGTCCTGTATAAAAAGCTTCTTTTTAGTGAACAAATAAGTTGGAAATTTAATTAAAAAGAACACGTGCCTCAAGACGATTAAAGTTCATTTTTCGCTATAATCGCGGTTTTTTTCAATATTTTATGAAATATGCAGATTAAAGGAAAAAATCATAGGAATAATTTTGTAGGAAATTAAATCCTTGACAAAAAAACGTCATGTTCATTTTTTTTTATAAAATGTGTATTTATGAAGATATTTAAAGAAAACTTTTTTAGATCTTATCAATTGAGCATTTTAAGGGGACCTGGTGATCTAGAGGTTGAAAATTTCATGATTTAAAAAAAATTTTTTTTATATCTTAATAAAAATCAAACCTTTTGAAATTTTTAGGGATTATTTTATTGTTATTAAAATATACAAAAATCCTTATAGCTAAGAAAAAAAATTATTTTTAATATTTAAAAGATGGCGTTGAAGCCAGCTCCTTTAAAAAAAAGGACCCGGGCGGCGTAGAACAATACAGCTCTTTTATGGGTCTGAAACAAAAAAATTTAATGGATTTTTAATCAGTATAAATATACCTATACTATGGCAGGAACTAGAATAAAAAAAAAATTTTTTTTGAAGAAGCGGCACTTTGTTGAAATTTGTAGTCCAAAAATTGCATTTTTTTTCTTAACATTTTGCATGTTAAAAAATAGAAATATTCAACGCAAAAATTTTATTCTAGTTCCAGCGATAGCTGTTAGTGTATTAAATAACATATTTAAATTTGAAAGCAATCGACCGGATAGTTTTTTTTTCCCCTACGCCAGGCAGAAAAAAGTAGTTTCGAGATAAATGCGTTTAAAGTTTTAGTCATACAAAGAAATTTTGAAGAAAACTAGATTTGAACATATACTTACGATTAATCAGCTATTCCAGCACCATATTTTTTTCTTGTGCATTTCTTCGGTTTTTCTTGTTTTTCATTATATGTTGACTTGTTTATCATTATTATAACTAGGTACAGAATTCGAAGCAGATGTTTTCCGCCGAACATTAGAATAAAAATTACTCACTCGGCCGGCCTGCTAAATAGCTTTTGGAACATGAAATACTGGGAATATAATCACCATATTTTTACAGTATATTTTTGAAATACTATACTTTCGAAATATGAAAAAAAAAAAAAAAATTTTTTTTCGAAATTTCTAGACCACCGGGTCCCCTTAAAGATTACGAATGTTTAAGATACCGTTTTCATTCTTAAATATAGACAATTACTTCGTAACTCGAAACATATCAATCATTAATGTTTGTTATAGTTTCTGTATACTTAGAAAAACGTTATTTTTAACATTTGTAATTCTTAAAACGCTCAATGAAAAAAAAAAAATACTGTTTTCAAGTATCTGCGTGTTTGAATCCTCCCGAGAAAATTATTTGTTTAATCTTAGTAATAATGTACTCCAACCAAGAATATTTTTTTAATATAAGTATAAAAATTCTTAAATCAAGAAAATATTACTTGGTTGGAGTATATTTTTACTATGATTAAACATATATTTACTCGGGAAGATTCAAACACGCAGATACTTGAAAACAGTATTTTTTTTCAGTGCTCAATTCGTACGACCCGGGTAAAAATATTTCAAACTGAAAAAAAAGTAATTTTTTTTCTCGGCCGAAATTTGGCCGAAAAAAGGCCTAGGTAGTGAACACGAGGCCGAAACTCGCTAGGCCGAAAAAAGGCCGAAATTTGGCCGAAACTCGTTAGGCCTAAAAATGGCCGAAAAAAGGCCGACAATGAAGCTTAAGAATGGCTGACGTCAGAGACGAGGATTTAAACTATTATTATTATTATCATTTTATTCGATTGCATAGAATAGAAATAATTGTATTCATCAAATAGTTAATGAATTGTCCAGGAAAATGAATTATATACAGCCATATAATAAAATTTCTAATATATACATAGCTATATATATAAATTTCAACTGAATTAAAAAAAATTACTAACTCGATTACTGAATTGTTATTTTTTTTTTTTTTTTTTTTTATTGTTTCGTCATTTTGGTTACGCGGGAATCATCAGATATGTGATCAATTCAATTTCTATTCTAGTGGAAATTTTTTATTCCGAGAAAAAACGCTATAATTAATAAATAACCGCGCACGCTTTAGTGGGATTCGAACCCGGGACCTAACGAACGAAAGACCGACGCATTAACGACTAGGCTACGCTACCGACAGTGACTACTAAGTTTACTTGTACTATATGAGATTGAAAGAATACATCACTTTTAAAACAGCGAAATATAATTGGAAATCGATTATTTGTAGTAATAAAAAAATTTCTTATTTGTTTTTCGTGTGCTATAAAATCTGCCCGTATGCAAAAACCATATACTGTCGATAATATATAAAAATATATATGGTAAATAACTGAACATATATGGCGGCAAAATTATTAATATTGATTAATATATGATTAATCATATATAATAATTTATACGTTTAATATTATAATAATCCATATTATTTATAATATGTGTGATTATATATATGTGATATTGTATCAAAAATTATATGTCCGTTTTATATATTAATTTATAACGTAAAATATATGTTTCATATTATAAATTAATTTATAATTTCAATATTATTATAATCCATGTAATTTATAATATATGTAATTGTATACATATGATATTACATTTCAAATTATATTCTCGTTTTGTATATAAACTTATAATTTCAATATTATAATAATTTCGATATTATTATACATATATAAATAATTTAAAATATACATTCATACTAAAAATTAAAGGAACAAAAAAATATAAATAGTTGTAGTTATCATGTAACTACATAAAAATACTAAAAATATCATAGTTTACATCATATATCAATAAGTATATAAATCTATCATATATTTAAATACATATATGTTTACATATATTTGTGCAAATATATGTGAACATATATCTATATAAATATATATTTACATACATTTATAAAAATATATGTGAACATATATTTATATAATTATATATTTACATGTATAAATATGATATGTCAGTCATATAATTAAATCATATATCTTATCATATAACTTAAAGTATAGTATAAAATATTATAAGCAATACTTATAAGTTATCATGTAAAAAAATATATTACCGATATATATGTTGCAAATTATAACATCATATAATATTTCGGCAAAATTTTGTATATGGCTCTATATATGACTTCTTATAATTCCATATAATTATCATATATTTTGAATTATATTGAAGCTCATATATTGCTTTTTCATACGGGTGGTATCTACCAGTTATATACCAGACATATGTCAGTAATTGTGATATGTGTAATTTTGGTTATATAGTTATGTATAAAATTGTTTAAAAAGTATATAGGCTCTACCCCCATGAAAAAAGTTTATAAAAAAATTATATGTTAAAATATAAAAGAAAAAATATATTTTTCTTATAATTTTTTAAATATTTCTTTTACCTAGGTTGTTGGTTGCATTAAAAATATATTTTTTATATAAAGTTTTTCTATTTTTTTTTCTATGTTTTTGATTAACTTAAAAATGTATTTTTTTAATATTTTTATACATGTATTTTTTTATATATTCTAAGATATATTTTTAATATATTTTTTATACATATTTTATATATTTTTAATATATGTTTTTTATATTTTAACATATATTTTTTTTATAAATTTTTTTCATGGAGGATATTTAGTCATTTACATTGGCTATGGAATAATTACGAGCTCTCTTTATATATATTCATAAGAAACAACTGTTTAAAATCATAATCTGTTAATAATAAAAATTTTGCTCGTATAAAGTTAAAGAAATCGATTTATTATTTTTGCTCATTAATATATTTTCACTCAGCCACTAACTGTCATATAACTTGCATCAATGATACCACGAAAGAAAGTTTTATATTGTACCAAAATATAAACTAATCCCATAAAAATTATGTCACTGTAACTATTAAATAATTAAATGTTTTCACTATGTCTTGTATAAAATTATAACTTAGTGAATTACTTAAACATTTTATAAAAAAAATGACCATGAACGTTTTTATCAAAATTCTAATTTCCTACAAAATTGTTTCTGTTCTATTTTGAGTTACATGAAATTTTTTTTAAGTACTATAATTTTATTTAATAAAAAATACTATATCAGAAAACACGCCGATTCAACTGTCGGCCAAATTTCGGCCTGTTTTCGGCCAAAGATTTTTACTCGCGATAATTTTATTGGAAAAAAAAATATTCTGGCCGAAAACAGGCTGATTCAACTGTCGGCCAAATATAGGCCATATTTCGGCCTGTTTTCGGCCAAAGATCATTACTTGCGATAATTTTATTGGAAAAAAAAAATATTCTGGCCGAAAACTGGCCGAAAAAAGGCCGATTCATTTGTCGGCCAAATATCGGCCGGATTTCGGCCTCTTTAAAAAGAATAAAAATTTTTCGGCCATTTTTCGGCCGATTTTCGGCCTGTTTAATAACATGAAAAATTTTTCGGCCATTTTTCGGCCGAATTTCGGCCTCTTTCAATAAAATTTTAGAGTTTCGGCCTTTTTTCGGCCAAATTAAGCTGTTTCGGCCTTTTTTCGGCCTATTTTCGGCCAAATATTTTCACCCGGGGAGGCACGTATTCTTTTTACTTAAAAAGAAAAAACCAAATTCCCCACGTATTTTTTCACTGAAAAGAAGCTTTTTATGGGGCGCCTGAGAAAATATAATTTTTAACGACCACTCTAATAGATATGTTTTATGCAGCTTAAAAACAAAAATGATATAATTATGAAATAATATATTTCAGCTCTTTGACTTCGATACGGAAGTTCAACCTATCCTCGAAGTACTTGTAGGAAAGACGATAGAACAGGCCTTAATTGAAGTACTAGAAGAAGAGGAACTTGCTGCTCTTAAAGAGCAACAAAGAAGATTCCGCGAAATACGAGTTACTGAAAAAGTTGAAAAATTACGATTAGAAGAGCAGGAACGAAGACTTAGAGAAGAAAAAGTATCATACTATTAATAATATTATTATTGTTAATTTAAATTATTAAATATATATTTATCTATTTTTTATTTTTTTTCGTGTAAGGAACGACGACTTAAACAACATGAAGAAGCGTTAAAAATACAAGAAGAAACAGAAGAACGTGTTGCAGCAGCAGTTTTGTTGACTGGTTATGTCGCTGAACTTTTACCAACTGTATTGGATAGATTAAAAATGTCTGGGTATTTATTGGACGAAATAAAAGAGGATACAGAAGAAGGTTTCATGCCTTGGATTGTAAATGAAGTGAAAAAAGAAATGAATACTATGGTGGATAGTAGAAAATTACTTGAAGGTAATTTAAAATGTCATTATTTATTTAAAAAAATTTAAGTTTTACAATAATCAGGATGGACCGTATAATATACTTACCTTAAAGCTTAAATGAAAAGGTGTCAAAGTTTCTACATATATCATAAATCTTTAAGTAAATACTGTTCCAATGGTCTAGACGAGCAAAACAATAAGTCTCCAGACCTAAACCTTAAATCTTAAAACTTAAATTATTTTGGGGACCTAAAATTTAAAATTTACTTATATACTACTTGAACTTGTACTGACGCCTTCGGCTTTCAAGAAATAGTAAATGCAATTGTATTCAATTGTTAAGCTTTAAAACGATACTTATACCTGGTGTAGACATGTCGCCACGTATTTGATCTCTAAAATGATAATAATAATAATTATTATTATTATTTCTGTGTTGTTTACTCCGGTGACCATAAAAAAAGAAAAAGAATCTGAAAAACGGTTGACCCTGTGAGTCAACCCCAAAACTTCCCTCTGTTTTCGAGCTACGAAAGCTTGAAAACGTTATTATTGGTAAACTTTTCGAATTCAAAATATGGCTGGACTTAATATATACACAATTCACTAAAAAAAAAAGTAACTTTCGTCAACAAATCAACTGACTTGCACGTGTTTTGCGACAGTCGAAAGAGCTACCCGATGAAAAATTTTTTTGTCTAATCATATATAACTATACATAATCATCTATACATGATTGGATCTAAAAATTGGCCAGGTCTAATTATATATAATCAAATATGATTAGATATAATCATGCATGAACGAATACAGTCATTTTTAAAAACACATTTAGAATATCTGTCAATTATTAATTAAGTAATTTAATTAGGATTTATTGTCTTCATCAATATAAATGTCGGTTAAAATTAAATAAAAAAAAAAAAAATATTATCCGGTGACTACTATTTTACTACGAGGTCACCCGTCCAAGTAATGTCGCACGTCGATGCTACTTAACTTTGGTTATCGATGGATTGTCGTCTGAACCTCTAGTCTGTTATACACTTATAATTAGGAAAAGTTTATGGCATTACTTATCTCAAATAATCAAGTCAATAAATTCTATGTAAATAATGCACCTAATGATAAATTTAGTTTTGTACATAAATTACAAGAGAATTTATTAGATACACATAATCAAATCTATTTATCTATAAACTTATCAATATTCGTATATAAATCGATATCGATTTATACTTTTCAATTGCTGCCGAAACCTTTGAACATTTTTTAAGTATTGGGGATTCAAGTTTGATTGATAGTTGATAAAATAAAAATTTAATAACATTGATATTAAAAAATTGTCATATTATTTAATATATTTATTGAAACTATATATATAATTAAATATTTATAGGTTTCATATCAATAAAATCTAATCAGATTTAATCATACATAGACATATATAACTACATATAAGTTTATATCAGTCATGTCTGACTATACTAGATCTAATGATATATAAACTTATGCACAACTATAAATGAGTTTATATTAGCCATGTCTGATCAGATCTAATTATGTTATAATCATGTATAATTATGTATAATTTCATGTATAATTATATGTATGATCATATATAATTAGACGAAAACTTTTTATCGGGTTGTTGGCACTTAGATTTGATCAAACTTAGAAACAAATCGGCTGAGCGATTTACGAGTTATGCAATAAAAACTTTAAAAAAAATTTTTTCTGATTTTAATTTTTCGTGATATCGCTTCAAAGATATTGTACACGGAGAAAATTAAATAATTGTGTTTATTATGCTAAATTTTCAATTCCAATCACCTTGAATGATTGGAACGTTTTTCAGTGCAAAAATAATTAGTGTTATAATTTTTTTTAATAGAATTAATAATATCAGGATGGTAAAAGTTACCATCAGAATGATAACAGTTACCATCAGGTTGACAATATTTACTATCAAGGATGGTAATTAATATTATTGAATGCTATGAAGATATTGATGAAAAATTCAATAATTTTCAAGTACTGCTGAAAAATTGTAAATTTTCGAATACAAATGTGATAACAAACATATTTAAGTATTATTTATAAAATTTTTACAAGAAAATTACAATTTTTTACAAGTTAAAATACAAGTATATATTATTTATATTATAAACTCTTTATTAGCGGACTAGCTCTATTTTAATGTACATTTTATTGTTTAAAATGTTAAAATAAGTTAATGTACAGTCGTCTGGATCAGCGTAAAGTAAAAATTTCCAAACGAGAGAGCTTTTCTGTCAATAACTTTGAATGATTGAGTATGATCATCAAAATAAGAATCATCCAAGTACTGAGTAATGAATAAAATTTGGTCATTATTAAAATGCAGTATTTTTTTAACCTTGTAAGATGATGGTTCGTGTCTGACGGTTTCATTATAATTGAATTAATTGTTATTCTACTTACCTTAGATGGTAACTATTATAATTTCTGATGGTAACTGTTACCATTTGGATTATAAATATAACTGTTTAGAATAACAATAATAATTAACTCAAGTTAACACAGAGGATTGTAACAATTATTATAATTTTGGTGAATGTTACAATCTAGATGATCATACAATCATCTAGAAGGTATTCACTACTATCGGATTGATGGTAGAAAATTTTACCATAACTAGATAGTAATTTCTATTTAATTTTCTCCGTGTAGAATAAAAAAACCTACACACATACATACACGCGTCTGGACGTTCATCTGAAAATGGTCAGAATAGCTTCCTAAGACTTCAAGACGTCAACATGTGATTTTCGAAAATCGGACCGAAACCAATAATTTCTCATTTTTCTAAAATTTTCAATTCTCAAAGCGGGAAGTTAAGAATTTATTTTCTTCCATTTAAAATAAATAACAATTTTTTTATTTTTACAGATATCATAAAAGAAATTTTGGAAAATCGAGCTGAAATGTATAGGAAAAAAGCAGAAGAGTATGATACAGATAGCACTAGATCATTAACAACTCCAAAAAAAGAGAGTGAAAATGGAGAAAATGAAGATGGTAATAAAGCTAAAGATGAAGCTAATAATTTTACCACTCATGAATCAATGTTAAGCGATTAAAATACAAATATAATGATTAATTGAGTTGTCGTACTTAATCCTCGTCTAGCCGATCGTTTAATGCAAAGCCACTTTCTACATCAAATGTTAGTCTTTTCTTTTTAATTCATTTTATTTATTTATTTATTTATCTTTTTTTCAACAAATGAGAGAGAAAGAGCACTTGAACCAGCAGCTACGCAGCGTGTATTATAGCTAGGATTTCATCCCCTGCATGGTTGCTATACTGTATATGTACCATCATATATGTCCACCTTTTATACTACATTAGAGCCGGTGTACACAGCTGCGAAACAAATCCATCAGCTCGACTGTCCCCACCCCGTGACTCTCGTGATCAAGCTCGACACCACCGAAGAACCTCCAATGTGCTATATCCGATGAACAAACATCCCCGGTCACAAGCCCACAGCTATTAAAAATCAATTATTGATTTCTCTTCGTCAAGACCATATACTTAACACTTAAAAAAAATTAATCTTCAATTCTGTGCCTTATTTCTGGATAAACAAAATTAAAATAGTGATCAGAATGTGTTTTTATAAATCTCAATATATGAAGAAAAAAAAATACGTTTACATTTTAAATTTTATTTATGAAAAATATGTATACATATTTAATAATAAATGAATGTTAATATAAAATATATCGCGTTACTGATGCCATAAGGGCGTATCCGCAAAAAAATACCCTTGAAAAGGCATAAGGGCGTATAAAAAATTTTTTTCCGGGAAACGACGTAGTTATGTCTGAAACGGGCAGAAATGCAAAAAAAAATTTTGGTACGCCCTTATGGCACCCAGGATACCTACCGGGAGCCATAAGGGCGTACCAAAAAATTTAAAATTTGAAGAAATTTTTTTTTTCGTCATTTCTCCGCGTTTCAAGTAAAAATAAGTTTTTTTCGAAAAAAAAATTTTTTGATACGCCCTTATGGCTCCCAGTAGGTATCTCGGGTGCCATAAAGGCGTATCAAAAAATCTCAAATTTGAAAAATTTTTTTTTTCATCATTTCCCCGCGTTTCAAGTAAAAATATGTCGTTTCCCGAAAAAAAAATTTTTTGATACGCCCTTATGGCTCCCAGTAGGTATCTCGGGTGCCATAAAGGCGTATCAAAAAATCTCAAATTTGAAAAATTTTTTTTTTCATCATTTCCCCGCGTTTCAAGTAAAAATATGTCGTTTCCCGAAAAAAAATTTTTTGATACGCCCTTATGGCTCCCAGTAGGTATCTCGGGTGCCATAAGGGCGTATCAAAAAATCTCAAATTTGAAAAATTTTTTTTTTTCATCATTTCTACGCGTTTCAAGTAAAAATATGTCGTTTCCCGAAAAAAAAATTTTTTGATACGCCCTTATGGCTCCCGGTAGGTACCCTGGGTGCCATAAGGGCGTACCAAAATTTTTTCTTGCATTTCTGCCCGTTTTAGGCATAACTACATCGATTCCCAAAAAAAATTTTTTGGTACGCCCTTATGGCACCCGGGTGCCATAAGGGCGTATAATAGGCAGATACGCCCTTATGGCATCAGCAACGCGATATAATATAAGAAATGATGAAATAATAAAAAAATAAAAATTGTAGACGTTTTAAAGTTTTTTTGTTACGTATATTTACGATATAAGTACGAGAAAATTAGATGATTCAGTATATGACGTGCATATTACTTTGTTGAAATACTGATAAAAATTTTCATTTAATGACAAGTTTTAAAAAAAAAAATCTGATAAAAAAAGCACAAACATGTTAATGAGAAAATTATGAGATTTAAAATATTACGGCGCAGCTGAAAATTTTACCCTATTTTTATGGTATATTTTTTTAATGTTATTTCTTCTCTTTCCGGCAAGTTGTTAAGACTCAATTACTTTCATGAAAGAGTCATTAAAAAATCCATAAATATTTAAATAAATTATACACTGTAAAAAGAGCGGTGTTAAAAATGGACTCATTTTAACTCCGCCCGGTGTAAAAATGAAATTACACCGGTGTAGGAGGAGTAATTCACCGGTGTTAAAAATACCGGTGTTAAAGTGGGGTAACCGGTGTAAAAACGGAGTAGAACCGGTGTAAAAGCGAGGTAACCGGTGTAAAAGCGGAGTAATATCGGTGTAAAAGCAGGGTAACCGGTGTAAAAGCAGGGTAAACTGCGTCTGCTTGGAGAATCAACTTTAAAAAATTATAAAACACAAAAAATGTCAGTTCTTTATGAAAATTAATTAAAAATATCATTTATTAACAAGTATAGTGATTGAGTAAGTAAAAATATTCACAAAATAGAATATTTTAACACCCGTAAAGAATATCTACACCGGCGGCGGCGTTATTTTAACACCGGTCTAGAATATTTACACCGGTGACGGCGTTATTTTAACACCGGAGAATTTTTTTTAACACCGGTACAGAATATTTACACCGGCGGCGGCGTTACTTTTACACCGTTTTCGGTGTTGAAATTTAACACCGCTGATTTTAACACCTACACCGCTTGGACTTACCCCGGTGATTTTTTACAGTGTATCTATAAATAAATTACAATAAAAATTTTTTATAATTTTATATTTTTTTAAATAAATTACAATAAACATTATTAAAATTTATTTATTAAATAGAAATAAATTGTTATTACATCTTAAGTCATGGACATTAAAATTCTAAATTTTAACTTCCCGCTATTAAAATTTAAAATTTTCAAAAAAAAGGGAAATTAATTTAGATCCGATTTTCGAAATTTGAGTTTTCCTAGGGAACGAATTAACCAACTATTCTTTTTTCGTTTAATTCATAAACCACTTTCCCAATTTGCTTCAAAATGTAATTAATTCTAAGTATATTAATGAGCTCTTTCGATTCTCGCTAAGTAAGCTCAAATCAGTTGATTCGTTTCAAAGATATCGTCGAACAAAAATTATTTTATTTCAGTGAATGTATACTATTTCGGTCTAATAGTTTTTTTGAGCTCGAAGAGCTCAAAAATTTACAAGTAATAATGTTTTCGATTTCTCTGAGCTCAGAAACAGCGGGAAGTTTTGAAGTTGTCCCGTAGGGTCAACCGTTTTTCAGATTTTTCTTTTTCATTAAGATAACTACTAAGATACTACTAGCAATGAATGACGCAGACGAAGCAGCTGCCCGTCTGGCGACAGGTCTTAAGGGTATACTAATGTTTACTAGAGTTTCAATAGAGAGTACGTAAGCAAGTACTGACAGGCATATTACAAGCGCCATGCTCACACTTTAAGCCATTAGGATTGTAACAACGTTATTCATTAGTTTATTCATGCTTTGCACACCTTTTATCAGTTATAATCTTTTTTGTCATTAAGTTTCTCGTGTTAGAAAATAGCTTGTAAATTTAAGTCTACCTATAATAAAATTTCTAATACTCGGGTTGACAAGTCGAATATCATTAGAGACTTTACTTGATGAATCATCCTACAAAACTAAAGTATATGCGTAAACTATGATTTTTTTTTTCTTCATTTTCATAAATTAGTAAATTACATAAGTATACCTAGTAGCTATCTTAGTCAAGATCTTGAAATCACAGGATATATAGATATAATATTTCGTTGTATTCTCCTTGACTTGCTCCAGAATTGATCAACATTATATAAGTATAGAGTTAGTCTTAATTTTACAGCATAAGAGCATACATCTGTACTTCAATAAACTATTTTTTTCTATAGGACTGCACTCAAGATTATATTGATCTCGTCTCGACTTATCAAGACGAGACCAAGACGATACTATAGATTGCAATATCGAGACCAAAACCAAGACCATCGAAAATCTTGCAATGTCTTGATAAGAACCAATACAATGTAATAAATATATGTGAAGTAGTTTTATTCAGATTTAGTGTTTACACATGACTATAATTCGACAATTAATTCGGGTCTATTGACTTTTCTGAAATACTTTAATTTAAAGTAGAGATAAAACTTAAACTTAATAGTATTATTTATTTTGCTATAGATATAAACTGTCTGAGTATGTTAGTATGAAAATATTTGAATGTATACTAGTAAATTCATATGTATTTGGAATATCATTATACCAGTTAGTTTCTAGCACTTGAAAGAGTCACTATATTGTCCTTCATGTTACTTTAAATAGAATTGATTGTAAGTCACCATACTGGGTGATTACCTTTACAAAATAATTTGTAAAAAATATGATTGGAATGAAACAAAAAAGGGACGGATCAAATAGTAACGATGATAGTGATAGTGCTTGTACATTTAGCTGTCTATCTAATATTTATTTAAATTTACATATTTTATTGGGAAATATTAAATGGATATTTTAGTTTTGATTTATAAAGTCTAAAATACTAAATTACTATACTATGATCTCTTACTCCAAAAATTTAATTAAGACGTGAAGGAAACTGTCGTATAAAATGTAATTAGTTACAAATTAATTAATAAAAGTTAATGGCAGCAAGATTTTACTGGCAGTTAAAGTTCTTTAAGCTCTTACAACATAGTTTAATTCACTTAACAGATGAGGATAGGTTTTTTTGATGCTGGATTATGAACGATACCAAAGCAATTCGTTTTGCGACAAATCCAGTCGATTGGTAGTATCAACATTTTATCTATTTTTTTTTATTTTCATTGATTTTTAATATAAAAAATGTGAAAATATTCGAGTGTGTTCAAACGGATCAGAAACGATGAATTAAAAAATAATAATTAAATAAATTATATTTATTTAATTAATAAATTTTACGAGAACTCAACAAAATAACAAAAGTATAATTATAATAACTTAGTTAACTAATTTACACGATTCACCGATTCTATTGGCAACACACACACACACACACACACGTGCGCGCGTTTCACTTCTGACAGACGTACGTCTCTAACATCATCAGGGTTGGTCAAGAAATGTCAAATACATCTGGTGAATCAACAATATCTCATCTCATTCATATATACTGAAGAACTAAAACGTAGCAATTTGTGTCAAAGATTACATGCGGACTTTTTTTACTTTCCCGTTTATTTAGACAATCGCGGTCAACATATACGATTTGTACCTTATAAACGAATAGTTTTATGCTATTATTAGTCTGTACGTCTCTAAATGTATTTACACATTTACAAGCCTAAGGACTGGTAGACCTCATAGAGTCTTCGATATAGGGGAGGGAGGGACAAAAGGGGGTAGGGTAGACAAAACGGGGTACCCCCAAAATTTTATAAAAAAAAAATTTTTTTTTTCGTCTAATTACTATAAATCCGATATATTTGGGCATTTTTAGCCCTACGCGTGATACCTGGAGCAAAAAGGACCAGCCGAAAATTTTGAAAAAATGATTCTTTCAAATTTTTATCGTCAAATTAAAAAAAATTTAATATATTGATCCATTTTTCGGTTGATTTTCTATAGCTGGGGCAAATTTGGCCACTAAAAATATTCGAAAATATTATTTTATTTTTTAATTAATAAAATTTTTTAAATTATGCAAAATAATTTGTAAAAATCAAAAAACACGTTTTTTGGGTTCAAAATAATGACAAATAAAAAACATGGAATTGTTTTTTTTTATTAAATAACAATTAGTAGTTAAGCTAATTGAGGAGGAACGATTTATTACAACTAAAAACATTTTTTTTGAGTATTATAAAACTAAAAATAGTTGTCAAAAGAAAGAAATACATTCTTAATGATAAAAACAATTTAAAAAAAAAAAAAAAATTTTTATCATTTTTTGGAGGAGGGCCTCTGCCCCACAAAAAAAAAATTTTTTCTGCCTTCGTATCCACTAATGATGTGAAATGTAATTTTTCTTTATGTATATTACATATAAAAAATTTAATTTAATGAAATTTGATCAACTTTCAGAAATTTTTTTTTTCAACTTTTTTAAAGGGTATCCCATTTTGCTCGCCAAAAATAAAAATTTTATTTCTTAACGGCAGCTAAAAATTTTGTCTATTTACCTTGAATATCATTAAAATAAAAAGATTCAGCGTATTTTAGTCCTCAAAAACTTAGTATTTCCTTCAGTACCCTCTTTTGCCCCCCCCCCCCTATATAGTTAATCTATTATATATACCAAAAGCAAAGTGTGGAAGGTCTGAGCAATCGAACGAAAGCCAATAGCTAGGAATTTATGTATACTACTATTCACATGCACGAGCAAGTCTTAGGTATTTGTCCGTACGAGTCATACGTGAAAATCGGTCGTGAACATGAAAAATACAGTCCATAGATTGTCTGTCGTAATTAGCAATAATTAGTAACAATAATAAATTTATGAAATAACGTTAATAATAAAAAATCATATAACCACAAAGACAAACCTGTCTAATGTAATCAAGATTATATCAATCATAATAGGATGAGGTTTCACGGGGAATTTAAGTTAGCACAGTTTAAAAAAGCCACCTACCCTTTTTTAATGCGCCCCTTACAGCCGAACAATTTCATGAGAGGGGTTTATATGAATATATATATATATATATATATATATATACAGCAAACTAGAGCAAAAGACAAGGCTCTAACCAAGAGGGACATATTGTATTGGATTAAATTAGCCAGGGGTTGAACATCTCGATGATGCATGCGTGCAATACTTGTGTGCCAAGTGAGACGTGTTTTAACAGGGGCATGGGGACACGCTTTAGATAAAAGCCCAGTAGAGACTAGAATAGTTACTTGGTGGGGTTGGTCCACAATTGGTACTGGAGCCTATGATATTATTTTGTCATGTGACCCACATCACCTGCTTCACGTGTGTTTTTACTTACAATATCAAATACTTGATAATTTATTTACTTTATTTTTTAAAATAACATTACTAAATCGAAAATATTGTTATTATAAAAAACTTTATATTATTATTTATAATTATGATAAATAGTCTATAAAATGATTATTTTAAAAAATAGATGTGTAACATATGTGGTGGTCATAGAAAGTACTCACTTAAAATTGTGTAAATACTTTCTAATGGTTAAATACTATCAAATCCCACCCTCACTCTATTAAACACTAGGTAAAATGAACATATAATAGAGGAAAATATTTTGGCGGTCATATGTTTGTAGTCACGTGTCATATTACAAGCTATCTTATTCACACTAAATGTCGACAATATGTTAGGCCACGTGACTACACAATGTACTCTGTTATGGTGTTTTATGAAGTCAAGTGGATTTGTTATTGCATTTTATTTTTTCATACATTTGTATCGTAACAAACATTTAATTGTTTTTTTTGTTTATAAATTCAATTAAAATGAAAAAAAAAAAAAAAAAAAAATGCAATAAAGCCAACTCTGATTAAGAAAAATTATTTGAAATGATTTAAAATAATTTGAATCCACTAATATATAGACATACACTTGGCATGGATTAAATCATTTTTCATAATCAGGGTAATTTTTCAAAATAAATTATTGGACATAAAGGTAAAAGATCTAATACCCGATAAGGAATTACTACTCTATCACTCCACGTATTTGTATATCTATATTTATAAATATAGATATATAAATACGTGGAGTGATGGGGTACTAGTTCTTAATCGGGTATTAGGTCTTTCACCTTACATCTAAATTAAAGGACATCTTCGTAAATAAAAACAATAAAAATTTTATTAAATTTTCTTGTTACTTAATTTTATTTGCTTTGATTTATTTTAATATCTTTAATATTAAATGTCTAATATTGAATTATTGACTTATTGATTTCGTGACTCAGAAGTAGATGAGAATAAAAATACTATAATAATAATGAACGAATGACATTTTACCATAGAAGTAAATGAGTATATATGTGGATATGCATTGTATATAAATTAATAATGTATGAGGTGAATGCATGTATATGTATAGCCATTAGATGAAAACTTTTGACACTTGCAAAACCGCGACGAATTATTTTTATAGCCTACACATCACCCCGAAAAAGCTAAAACCAAAACCCTATAAGACTGTAACCTAGTCTTTTCATACGTACGTACGTGTTCTTCTATATACGCTGTTAATTTATATACAATACCATCTGTAAAGCTGTACAATTGTACACAACTGCAATGTAAGGGTAGCCATCACAATGAAATTAGTCTTGCTTTTAGTAATAATTATGCTACTATAATTTTTAACTCCAAAAAAAAAAAATATTTTTATAAGAATCATATAGTCTTAATTGAAAAATCGATTTATTAATAATCATCAATAAAATATATTTTCTTACTGAAAAAAATAGGGCGACTAGAATAAGTTATAGTCAAATATTGACATCAATATAGCGTACATCTTTTATGTCAATTAATATTCTTCGGTTTATTTATTAAGTGATTTATTAATTATAAGTTACTGGTTATGAGAATTTTGTCGAATCAAGGGGGGAAAGGGGTCTGAAATACAAAAAAAAGAGTATATTTTTGTGAATTTTTTTTGGCAGAGCACTCTGAAAAAAAAAATACTGTATTAAAGTATCTGCGTGTTTGAATCCTCCCGAGTAAATATTTGTTTAATCTTAGTAAAAATTTACTCCAACCAAGAATATTTTCTTAAAATAAGTATACAAATTCTTAATTTAAGAAAATATTACTCGGTTGGAGTTTATTTTTACTATGATTAAACAAATATTAACTCGGGAGGATTCAAACATGCAGATACTTGAATACAGTTTTTTTTTTTTCAGTGTATACCGTTTGTATTAAAATTTTTAAAGTTTGTGACATTATTAAGCATCATTCCAAGAATATTCTGCTAAATTTTTATGAAATAATATTGAAAAATAAGCCAGTGGTAGTAGGGAGAACTGAGTCACCTCAAGAAAAAAGTTTCTATACCGTGTATGTAGGCAGGATAACTTATGACTGCTTCACCTGAAATGAAAAAACCAAAAAGATTTCTTTAGTACATAAGTTCCCGTGAAAAATGAATCATACATGGCCATGCATGGCCATATATGGTTCATGCATGGAGCATACATGACCATGCATGGAGCATACATGGAGCATACATGGTCATACATGAATCATGCAAGGCCATGTATGGCCATGCATGGACATGTATGACTATATATGGCAGTGATTAATTGAACATACATGGCCATGCATGGCCGTATAGGGTTCATGCATGGAGCATACATGGTCATACATGAATCATACAAGGCCATGTATGGCCATGCATGGACATGTATGACTATATATGGCAGTGATTAATTGAACATATATGGCCATGCATGGCCGTAGATGGTTCATACATGGCCATACATGGAGCATGTATGGCCATACATGGGCATACGAACTTTTTGAATACAGTCATGCATGGCCATATATGAATCATACAAGGCCATGTATGGCCATGCATGGTCATACATAGTCATGGATGACTATATATTAGACTGCTTTTTTAGCGACTATTTTTTTTTTCGCTCCCATCCCGAAATTTGGTTGGAAATACCCTCCAAAAAATTTCCTGAGAGTTTAAGCCCTTGATATTAATATAAAGTACTTTCCCAGAGCAGGCGAAGATTTCCCATTCAAAATACACGTAAACTTGGGTTTTTATGTTTTAAACTTCTGTAACTCCGTGGCATTTTATGACATCATCTCGCCCAAAGTCGGGATTTTCTCAGAATTGAATGCTCTTCAAAAGTACCCATTATCGCGAAGTCGTAACTCATACGAGTGGGGTAGTACGGACCGCTAAACTAAATTTTTTCATAGAATTCTTGTTTCTTCTCTCATTATCTCATAAACAACAAGACCTACAGAAAAAATATGAATAACAATTCTATAGAAAATTCAATTTTCTACAAAAAAGGTCCTTAGCACTAAATCACTACGATCGATATTTTCTGAGATATTAATTATTGAAGTTTACGTAGCATTGAATTCCCATAAAATGTCGAATCAAATCTTAGAAAATACTGATTTTTTATTTGACTAATATCTCAGAAAATATATCTGAGTGATTCGGTGCTAGGGACCTTTTTTGTAGGAAATTAAATTTCCTATAAAATTGTCATTTACATTTTTTTTGTAGGTCTTATTGTTTATGAGATAATGAAAGAAAAAAAATTAAAAAAGTTCGTATGCCTATGTATGGCCATATATGCTCCATGTATGAACCATATACGGCCATGCATGGCCATATATGTCCAACTAATCACTGACATATATAGCCATACATGACCATGCATGACCATACATGGCCTTGTATGATTCATATATGGCCATGCATGGCCATGTATGATTCATTTTTCACGGATATAAAAAATTTGAGCTGACTATTATAATTACTTATAAACAGGATGTTGTAGTGAAAAAAAATAGAAAATTTTTTTGATATCACTAACAGCATATTGATGATTATATTTTGATTTTTCGAAAGTGATTATATCCTTTCAATCTTACGTAGCACAAGTAAACTTCGTTGTAACTGTCGGTCGCATAGCTTAGTCGACAAAGCGTCGGTCTCTCGTACGGAAGGTCCCGGGTTCGAATCCTACTAAAGCGGGTGGTGTTATTAGGAAGTCTAGCGTCTTTTCTCTGAATTAAAAATTTCCAATTCGATTAGGAATTCAATTATTTGCATATCTGATAATCTCTGCGTTGCCAAAATAATTAAAAAAAAAAAAAAAAAATTAAAAAAATTTTTTTTTTATTTAGTTAAAATTTCTATACCTAGTCATATCAAGTCATGTATGGCCGTATCAAGCTATGTATAGTCATACATGGCCATGCATGGTCATACATGGTCATATGTGGCCATACATGGCCATACATGGCCATGTCTGGCCAATTTACATACATGGCCATGCATGGAGCATTCATGCATGGCCATGTATGATTCATTTTTCACGGGTTTATCTTAGATTTGAACAAAGGAATAAACAAAATATTCATTTTTGAATTTTTGGTAAAGATGCAATCAAAAAAAGTCTGATTTTTGTCAAAAATTGTTCCTTTTATTTAATTAATAAATAAATAGTTATTTGGAAAAAAATGCTTCGTTCAGATTTATGATAAACTTATGTACTAAAGAAATCTTTTTGGTTTTTTTATTTCAAATGAGGCACTCATGAGTTAAACTGCCTACAGTATGGAAACTTTTTTTTTTTTTTAGGTGACTCGGTTCTCTCCACTACCACTGGCTTATTTTTTAATATTTTTTTATGACAATTTAGCAGAATATTCTTGAAATGATGCTTAATAATGTTACAAATTGTAAGAATTTTATTAAAGACCGTACTCTGAAAATAAAAATCACAAAAATATACTCTTTGTTTTGTCTCTTAGACCTGTTTCCCTCCTCAATGAGGGTTTTCCAATAGCAGTAAAATGAAAAAACTAAATTATTTTTTATACGTTTTAATCAAATTATATATTAAAATTAATAGATTGGTTCATACTCTCATTTCCTAGAACCTAGGATATGAGCAGAGCAATGTATTGAAGAAACGAACAACTACTTATCACCAGGTCTGAAAAAGTATTAAGTCTTAGGGTAGGAGGTATCGTTTCCCCCACTAGTTTTAAACACTCGTCCAACAAGCATACAGTAATATTTAACATTATTTTTAAATTATCTTGTCAGAATTGGCTTTATCTACTAGTATTAAAACTTTAAATTTTAATGCAGAAGTAAAGAAAAAAAAATTTCCAAAAGCTAAATAATAAATTAATTCATTTAGAACTTAAAAATTTTTTAATTAGTTTTATTACGAAAATTTTATAGGAACTAAAAAAATTAAAGAGATTAATTATAATTAACTCATATTGACTATAGATAGTTATCTACAGTTTTAATGATATATTAAATGATTTCAACAGACCTACAATAATTATGACTTTAAGAAATCGATTCAAGAGATTATGTTTATGCAAAAAATTGTCAGATGGATAAATATTTTTGTTATTTTTAAATTAAAAAAAAAAAAAAAAATTACTGTAATAAAAATAGAAAATAATAGTATATGCAAGTTGTTGCAACCACCGTCAAAAACGAGGGTTGTTTGATGATAATACGTAGATGATAATCGTGATATTAATATCGCATTGAGAAGTGCGCACATGCGTGCAAGTTCGGATTGGTCACGGTGGAACACTTGCTCCCTTAGCTTAATGCCAGGAGCTAGGACTATGGTTTATATTTGTGTATTCTTTCAATACATCCTGATTTTTGGCTAGACAAGAGGGAGATATTCATACTATAAAAAAGATACGAGTACGAGTAATAGGTATATAGTGGGTACCACAAAACAGTTGAACCATTGAGGGTGATTATGATGACCCTCTAACTTATTATATAATTTTAAACCACTAGCACAATGTTTTTTCATAATTTTTTATTTACCACGTGTTAAAACATGTATTAGAAATTTTTTAAAATATTCGCTATTTAATTTTTGTAAAAATAGAAAATTTATTGAATTTTTTTTGTTAATTTTAATAGCAGACATCTTATATTATTTTATAAATTTTATTTATTTTTTCTACAATAAGAAAAGTGCTTAAAATTAAATATAAATATCGACTGTGAAGACATACCTTGATGGTTTGATTTATCGATGATGCATGCAAGAAGAGGGAGGCTCGATCATGAACACTTGCTCTGAAGGGGCAATAACATTGGACTGTAATGTCCAATGAGAGTGGTGAACGCTCCAAACACTGTATATATATGTATATAGTGAAGCAATAGCAATGTCTGGTTGATATAATGCTGAGGGTTGGTGCGGCTTGTGAGCACTCGTGTTATTCCCTGGTCTGACACCATCCGGAATGAATCACGACCTTTTACTACTAGCCGAGGACCACCTCAACGCTGTCAATTCTTTATCAGAGTCCTCTTTATGTTTAATCATGTTCTAACTCCTCATATTTTTTTGTATTAATCAATTAAATAAATTATTAACTCAACAAATACTTTAGTATAATTGATAGTTGATTATTAGTTATTTATTATACAAAAATTTTATAGGAAAAAATAATATTTATATTGCGAATCAGCAAATGAATAAAAATACTTTTTGAGTTAGATTATGTTTGACAGTATGCGTGTATACATTTGAAGAGATTAATTTATAAAAAAAGCGATAACTTGATAATAATCTTGATAGGCTTATGGACATTGGAGGATCTCGAGATAAAAAATAGAGAAGAATGGAGTACTTAATTTGCTAATCAGTAGTTGATTCAGATGCACCTTTCCTATATACATGTACTATGTACTGATCCCCCGCTCTTGATGGACGCGTAGTGGCTTGCAGCTGAGCCAAACAATGTTTTTTCACATGAAGCTTTTATAGCCCCATCATCAAGCACTTGGCGATTTGTGGTCTTTGCCTTTATCATCACCTTTTTAACCTCACGGGCTTTATTATTTCTATTTAATCCCATATAATATATAATTTATGACAATCTCATTTAAACATATTGTTTTCATATCATATTTAATTATTGTTATTATTAATAAAAATAAAATTTTTTGATTCATTTTAATACATATTAAAATATACATTAAATTACTATACAACTGTAGTTAAAATTTTTACCTAATTACCAAAACAATTTAGAAAAAAAAAGGCATTTCAATCCCTGACTTTCTTTTCACTTAAAAATTCAGTACAGTAGCCATAAATTACACATAATCCATAGTAGATCTTACTCGACAAAATTCGAAAACAATTGATATTATCAGCAGGTTACTTGGTAACATTAGTTCCTTTCAACTATCAGTAAGTGTAATTACTCACCACTGTTCATCACACTTAATGTCGATGTATATTTTGTTGCTGACATCATTGTCATTAAAATAAATGTAGTCACCATAAATTAATATAAATTTTAAATTTATTGACAATCTATACATTTAAAGATAAATATTAACACACGCAAAAAAATGAATTATAAAAATTAATAATTGATAACTAAAAATTTATAATGTGGTCACAATTTGATATGATTTCAAACAGCAATTTCGTGGTTTTATAGAATAAATTATAATAATCTTAATATAAGTATTGAAATTTAAAGCTTACATGTAAATAAGTCATGTTACAAGTAATAGAAATTACTGTTTGGTAGATGAAAAAATATAATTATAATAATTTAACCTTTTAGCTTCAACATTCGCTGTTTGGAAAATTAAAGTTTATAGTAAAAATGTGAAAAAAAAACATTCAGTATACGATAAATAAAATTTTCAATGTCGAGCAATTGATTCTATATTCAACGTTATATAATTATTACTTTCTTAAACTTGTAGAAACTATACCTTAAGCGCATTAGTTTTTAGAGTTTGAAACAATAAAATTTTACTTGTGTTTTTGAGCTTCCAATGTATGTGAAAGAATTAACCTAAAGTATTACTAATGCGACTATACCTACATGGCAAGATGACGTATTTAATCGTTTCAAACAATAACATTTAAAGACCAAAAGTGACTATTTTTTTTTTTTTTTCATATCAATATATTTTAGAGAATCACCCTTATAATTTTTCGCTTTCAATATTACATTATTTATGAATTACCTTCTTTGATGCAGGTTAATTGCTCAAACAATAAATATAAATGAAAATCCGAATAAAATTTATTATTTATTTTTTTGTGTGCACTCTTTTATTTTATTTAAACATTTAAAGAACAATAAAAAAAAAAATATATATATATATACACAGAAAAAAAAGTTACCTTGAGTCAAGAAAATATTTTTGAAGACCACCGTTTTCGGGAACCAAGTCAAGATTTTCTTGAGCTAAGTGAATTTATCTTGGTCAGATAAAATTACTACTTTATTTGAGAAAGTTTAGGTCTCCAAAAAAATTTTCTTGAATTAAGAATATTTACCTTCAACCAAGAATTTTTTTTATATATATATATATATATTTTTATATATATATTAGACTGAGCCAAAAAAATCGACTATTTTTTTTTTTTCGTTTGATACTGTAAAAATATTATTCCTGATGACCAAAAGAAATTATTGTGCAAGTTTGAGCCCTTAATACTGATATTAAGAGGTGTATATTTAAATAACTTTTGAAGGAATGAATTTAGCAAAAAATGTTAAGAGACCTTTTTTGTAGAGCATTTAATTTCCTTCGAAAATATGTATCTTGAATAGAAAAAATTTTGATATTTCTATTATTTACAAAAATCCAAAACAAAAACAAAGAATTCAAAAAACAAATCAATATGTAAGGCACGGTTGCAAGGAAACTGCTCGTTTTTCGTCAATTTACTAGAATAAATTTTTTGTAGGGAATTAAATTTCCTTTAAAAATATACATTGCTCAAATTTTTCAGATAGATGATTTACGAGTTTTGGGTAAAAAATGAAATTTCTTTCAAAAAACGATTAGTCGTAACGATACACCTCTTAATATCAGTATTAAGGGCTCAAACTTGCACAATAATTTCTTTTGATCATCAGGAATAATATTTTTACAGTATCAAAAGAAAAAAAAAATAGTCGATTTTTTTGGCCCAGTCTAATATATATTATTTTCTTTATTTTAAAAAGAGAGATTGAACGACGCACTTGAAAAATGAAAATGAAAATAAAAATTAAAAAAATAAACTGAATGAAATACTGAATGCACCTTGCGGTAGCACGTGTTTAGATCTTCAATCATACAGCTATCATCCCTTTTTTCGACGCCTCGACCCCTACTCTAGTCAAAAAATCACGGTGGCAATCGTTCCCCTATTTATTCAAAGTTTTGGGTTCCATTCGGGGGCTTGTTCTTCAATACGTATATACATGCCTGCCTATCGCGAGAAAAGAGGAAGGGAGGTAGTAATAGTATTTTTTGGCCTATGACAGTGATCCCTGGTACTATAGGTGGGGAAAAACCCAAAACTTGTCTATCTCTGTAGGTAATTGTTCAAAGACTATCCGGGTTATTTAAGCTCTCGCATAAGTATAAACTCTTCAGTTCAAAGTCCAATAGCACACTGCTGCTATCACTAGCCTGACTATTTAATTAATCTGAAAAAAAATTTTTAACGTGAAAATATAAATTTTTTTTAGTGTTTAAGAAATATTTTCTAATTGTTTAATTAAAATTAATCAATAAATATTATTGAAATATTAATTATTATTCAAATTTATATTGGTTAATAAATTGAAAAAAGTTTTTAAAAGTGAATCTTTATGAACTATAAGATTAGTGACATTACTTTGTAGCCAAAAACAAATAGGATGGTAATGAGTATTGAACCGATGGAAAAGATTCCCTTATTTTATAATTATAATCGCAGCAATTCTCATAAGCTTCCAAGACAACGTCATCGAGTAATAGCTGCAGCATATTTGCCCACCGATGTATCTACTGAAATTATTAAAGACGTTGATCTTCAAGAAAATAATGTTCCTGTTGTCCACTATGTAAGTTACTTAATTATAGTATTAAATAGTAATCTTCAGAGATATGTTTTATTTGCATGCCTGTTTGTGTTCACACAATATTTATATAAATACTCTAATGCGCAAATACTCATTTAGTAAAGTGAAATAGTACAGAGAAAAAAAAACGATTTTTTGAAACAAAAAATTTTTATTCGCTCCGAAAAATTTTTGCATTATCAATCGAAAACGGAAATCTTCTTGGGGCAAAACAAAATTTTCTTGAGGTAACAACAATTTTTTTGCCCTGAGAAATTTTTTCTAGTCATGAAAAAATTTTTGTTTTCATTTTATACTGCGAAATTTTTGATTAATTTTTTTTTCTTACCAATTTAAGATAAAAGAACATTATTGAAAAAATGAACGAAAAAAAAAAGATTTTCTTTTTTTCAAATTTTTCTCACACAGAAAAAAAGTATTTTTTGGCGCAAGATATATTTTGCATTATAAATTGAAAACAAAAATTTTTCTAAAGTTAGAAAATAATTTTTGGTTCAAGATTTTTTTCCTCGCCTCAAAAAATTTTTTCTCGCCCCAAAGAAATTTTTGATTTCAATTTATAACGCAAAAAATTTTAGGTCAAGTAACAATTTTTTGCACCGAAAAATCCTTTTTTTCAATGTACTTATCATGTTCACAATTTTTTTTTGACAATCATAAAGCATTATGAATATGCTAAGAAAGAGAAATTTGGAAACAAAACGATATTTTCGAGAAGAAAAAAAAGAAATTTGATAATCGATGTTTTTTTAACGAAAAAATAAGGACTTTTGATAAATAAAAATCTTTGGAAATCAAAAAATTATTTGAAAAATTACCGACGATATCCTTCGTTCATCCATTAAATCCAAAGTTATATATACCAAGTTATCTGCATATATCTGTGAATATATGCGAATTTTTAGCTATTTTAACTTCCCGCGGTCGAGTAGTTTACGAGTTATACAAAAAATAAAAATTAAAAAAGAAAATTTTGTTCGCTGTTTTGGTTGCATGTCTCGGAATTCACCCGAGCTTTTGGTTTGAAAATTCAATCAAAACTAAGTCTCAAGAAGCCATATCGATTGCCGCAAAAAGCGTTTAAATCCGTCGATTCGTTCCAAAGATATCCTACGATAAAAATTATTATTTTTTTTTTTTTGGTATAATGTATTATCTTTCGGTCGAACTGTTTTTCGAGCTCAAAAAACTAAAAAATTTACGATTAATAACGCTTTCGAGCTCTCTGAGCTAAAAAAAATTATTGAAACCCACACTGAGAGATCAATTTATTTGAGTCAAATAAATCGATTTATTTGACCAAACAAAATCATTTATTTTAGTTAATAGATCTTGGTTGAAAAAAATTATACACTATGGCTGGTGGTGCTATAGTGCTACTATCCAAATACAGATGTGTTACCTATAAACGAATCATTATTATCATTATTTCATTTAAATGAATCATATCTTTGTCTCAAATAAATATTGATTGAGACCATTCAAATATGAGATTTATTCGCCTGAAACAAGTCTTATTTGGCTCAAATAGATACTTTTCTCAGTGCATAGACTGTTTTCAAGACGAGCCAAAGTTCGTAAATTTTTTTTTGTGGTGGTTTTTTATAGGATTACTCCGGAATCGTGGATGATAAAAATTTTGCAACTCGAGATCTGAAAACTAGACTTTGAAGCAACAGTTTGCTTTTTTTGTTATTAATGTACGATCATTTCTCGCCGAGTTTATTTCCTGTTCAAAATCGCTTTTGGAATTTTTTTAATATCCCTTAATTTTTGTTACTACTAGTGTAATCATTTACGTGAATTTTCGTTTTCGTTTATGGGAATTGGTATAGGAAAGTGTTTGGGAATATAAACAGGAAAGGATTACTCAGTAAAGGGCTTATTAATAATTAAAGAAAAGTAATTTGGTTTGCTCAAGCTTGGAATCAAACCCAGACCAATTCGGTCTCACGCGAGTACTTTACCTGTTGAATTACCGAATTTTTTGCCGAGCACTGTTCAATCTATTTATATCAATTGAGGCACTACATTCATTACCCAACGGAATTTAAAAAATAAATTTTGTGTATGCGTTTTATCAGATAAGGATATATACCCAAAGCATTTCTACACATAGTAAAATATTATTCAAAATTTTTCCACATTTTATAATTGAATTTGAAATATATCTCGACATACATTTCACATATATATATATGTCGATACATATATTTATTTATATGTTTGCATATATGTCTAAATGAATGTCTACATTTATGGTTGATTACAATATAAGTTTTAAAGTATTATGTATCTTAAATTTAATAAATATTTAACTTTGTTGAATTATTTTTCTAGATCAACGTTGCGCACCGAGATGGCAGGTTATATTGCGTCGATAGTCCAGTAAATGCATCTTATTGGTTAAAATTAATAACTATAGCAAATGATGTTCATAGCGAAAACGTAGTCTTAGTAAAAACCAGTGATGGCGTTTATTTGAAAACTATTAAATTAATTCATCCGGGTGAACCATTAATGATGTGGTTCAATCTGCAGTTGCTTGAAATAATGAATATTCCTATATATTTGTCTCCAGTTAATATGGTACAAAAAGACAATTCTTATAGATGTCATATTTGTGATCGATTATTTGCGTATCCAAATCCACTAAAAATGCATCTCGCACTTGATTGTGGTAAATTAGATCAAAGTTATTTATGGAATAAACTAGTGAACAAATACTTGAAATTTCCTTTAGATAAATTTAGGATAGAACTTCCAAGAGAATTCGAATATCAAATGCTTTCAATGCAACATCAAACAAAAAAATCATTGCATTGTATCGATATGAAGCACCCAAGAGTAAAGCCATCATTAAGACATTACACGCCAACATCGACATCAAGTTTTCCTATTGCTGAAATTCCGTCAACAACACCAGTAACTGATGCACCATCCAGTTCATCGGAGCAAACATCACCGAATACTTCAATTAATTTATCTTTAGAAATTCCTAAATCTCCAGCAACTCTTGATAATGTTGCTCTTAATTCAGCATTTAAGCCTTATCCTTCTAATCATAATCTTACTATGACAGATACAAGAACTCATGATTTAATACCACGTAGTGATCTACCATTTGATTATCCTCATCCTCTAAATGCCCTTTTCCAAGCAAGTTTACGATCGTCAGTACCAATGCCGAATGTTACAAATGAAGCTCAAGCAGCAGAAATGGAAACATTTATTAGCAATCTTGGACGATCAAAAGAAGGACATTACTGTATATGGTGTCGTAAAGTTTATTCACGAAAATATGGATTGAAAATTCACTTACGAACACATACTGGCTTTAAACCGTTAAAATGTAAAGTTTGTTTGCGTCCTTTTGGAGATCCTAGTAATCTTAATAAACATGTTCGATTACATGCCGAAGGTGGTGAAACACCGTACAAATGTGATCTATGCGGAAAAGTTCTCGTAAGACGAAGAGATCTTGAAAGACATATTAAGTCTAGGCATCAAGACAATGAATATGTCTCCAGTCCATCGCCACGTCAATCTTTACTTGACGCATAACAATAATACTTTGAATTTTATCTTTATATTAAAAAGTCTTAAGGTAAATGATAAGTCAGTTTTTTTATCCTCAGTTGACAATTTTAATTTAAGTAGAAGCTAAACAATTATTTAAACGAAAAATTTTAACATTGTAACATATAACATGAATCAAGTCTCTATAGTTTGTAAAATTAAAATTTATTTCAGCAATGTGTTAGAAAATTTATCATCTAAACATTATGGCAAGATAATAAATCTATTCTTTACCTCTTTATTTGTAAAAATTTCTATACTAAATAGTTCTATTCCATAATAAATCTATTCATAAATATGACTATTCTTAAAAAACTCTCTTCTTAAATATTTATATTCCTAAAAAATATTCGTTCTTAATTTTTTTTCAATTCTTGCACGACTCATGATGCGAAGCATCAGAGTGTGCTTTACGATCGAAAAATTTTATATATCTTTATTCTTAAATACCTTTATAATCCTGATTAAAAGAAATGATTCGAAATAATTCAAAACGATTCAATTTTAATACAATATAGATATACATTCACCATTATGTGAATCGTTTTGTTTAATCAGGGAATATACATGTATATTCTGTATATACTGTATAAAGATGGTACTCCAGCCTAGAACAAGTGGACAGCCAAAATTTATTTTTTTTTTTTGTATCAGTTCTTGAAATATGAAAAAAACATTTTTTAACTATATTTTACATACGATTTTATTGCAATTTGTTGTGTATATTTGCTATGTAGAGATCGAATAAGAAAGATGTTAAGGAATGGAGATATTTAGAAATAGAGTTATTATCTTGCCAAAATTATTAATACAAATAAATTATATGTTATTAATTTATTTTTTTTTTAAGTGATAAGTTTTTGATCTGGATAAAAGTTTACTAGTGTGTTTTCAATGAATATTTTTTTACTAAAATTCTAAATTTTTCTATTTTCCCGCGACGTTGTTCTTAAAATAGAAAAATACAGAATTAATATTTTATTTTTAATTTAAAAAAAAAAACTTTTAATATTAGTATTGCAATAAAGATTTAATATAACCAAATAATTAGTAAAATAAGTCAGATTGTTTCAACTCTAGTCAAGAATAGCTTTTAATCTATTAGAATAAAAAACTTAACATATTTAAGGCTGGCCTTAAGTATACTATAAATTTTAAAACAAGTAAAAACAAAATAAGTAATTAAAATAAAACTTTTTGTACTAACACCCCGGTATATAATGTATTAATCATGACTAAGGAATTATTAACATAGTATGTAATATAAAATCATAATATCTACTAGAATGACAATAACTAGCCGTAAATTCAAGTAACACTTAATGTAATGTTATTAGCAGTTACTTGTCTACTTAAAATATTTTTACCTAAAGTGAGTATTAATTTCTCTATTCAGTTACCTACATTTTCACTCAGCTTCAACTCTACTCAATTGTAACTCTATTCGATAATATGCATTGCACACCTTGTTATATGTTAATAAAAAGAGTGGGTTATTAAAGCTGAGTAAAGTTGTTACTAAATAAAGACTATTCATTTTGAGTAGACATGTAACATTGCTATGTTATTTATAAGAATATTAGTAAATCAATTGTTAAACTATTTTGTAACATTGTTTATACTGTAATATATATTGAATATGTACAATAATGTAAATGTAATAATATTACGAGACTGATCATATTATTTAATTTAATTTTATATCCTTAACTTGAATAAAAAGTTTTTAAATTGAATTTGATGCTTGATTTCCTCAATATTTAGTAAAATATATATTTTCGAATATATTGTTTGTACCTATTTTAATAAAATTGTTGAATTCGTTCAATGATCAAATATTTTTGTCAGACGATATTTTCAGAATTAATTAACCGATTTGCACATTCTTTGTAGCTATCGATAGGGTTTCTTGAGACTTAGATTTGATTAAATTTTAAAACAAATCAGTCGCACTTATTAGTATTTTTTAGAAGCAAACAGGTCTTTATCAGGATTATCAAAATATTTTTTAATTTTATTAAAAGCCCACCAAGAAAGCAAAGAGTGTGAGAAAGCTTTTCTGTAAATTTTACATCAATTGATTGAATAGACGTGGAGATATATATAATAAACAAAAAAAAATTTTATTTAACTTCTCGCTAAGAAAATTCGAAATTTCCAAAAATCCGGAAAGTTAATGGTTTCGGCCCAATTTTCTAAAACCGGGTTTTCATCAGATATTGACGTTTTGAGGTCCTAGGAAGCAAGTCTGACCATTTTTAGGATAATGTATGAGCGTCTGTATATGTGCATGCGTGTGTGTGGGGGGGGGGGGGGCGGTAATTGAAAAAGCTTCTTGGCCGTCAACTTTCTTGAAAAATTCAGATCGATCGATTGAATAGACTCTAAGATAGAAAAGAAATACAAAAAAAAATTTCAAAAAACGGCTCGATCGATTAATTTCAAAATCTAATCTAGAACTCAACAAAATGCGTCGATTGCCACCTTAAAGATCAAAATCGATTAATTCATTCGAAAGATATCACAGGATAAAGAATTGCTAAAAAACGGTTTTTTCCAAATATCTTTGAAACCAATTGACCCATCAATTCCAAATTTTAATAAGTTCTGGAGTGCAATATAAACTGCCGATTGCCGCCTTAACTATTTCAATCGGTTCATTCATTAGAGAGAAATCGTTGGAGAAAGAAATGGTGGAAAACGGTTTTTTTTCAAATATCTCTGAAACGACTGAACTGATCGATTTCAAATTAATCAGCTCTAGAATTCAACAAAACGCGTCGATTGCAACATTAAACGTTAAAATCGGTTGATTAGTTCAAAAGATATTAGCGTCAAATAGTTAAAAAAATAACATTTTAAGTTATTTTTTCTGAATAAGTCATAATAAAATGTGTCTAAAATCATACCAACTCTGTCTTTATGGTCTCTTTGGATCACTACATATAGTAATGTAACTTGTTCTTAGCTTAAATCATATTATCAACAAAAAAATGAAAAAACACAGTTTTTAATTTTTTTCACAGATATTTTATATATTATTGCTCTAATCTATGTCAAAACTCATTTAAATCTTTATTTCTATCACTGACATTGATTTCTACCTCAATTTATTTATTTTCTTGAACATAAATCATTGAAAATGAATCAGGACTAAAAATTTAAAAACCGCATCTTCATTAGTGATTTTCGATTTTTAAATTTTCAAACTTTAACATAAAACGTAACTTGTTAGAGCTTAAAAAGCTCATAAAGAAAAAAACAATTGCATGTAAAAGCATTTTCGAGCCCGAAGAAGACTAGAATGCCCCTTTGATTGTACACGGAAAGAAAATTATGGGAATGGTTCCTATAATTTTATGAAATTTCATCCTATACCAGTATAGGAATGACGACCAACAATTATAGGAACACGTCCTATAATTATAGGAGTATTACCCATAATTATAGGAATAGTTCCTATAATTATAGGAATGATACCTATACCATTATAGGAATGGTTACTATACTATTATAGGAATGGTTACTATAATAGTATAGGAATGGTTCCCATAATGGTATAGGGGTGGTTCCTATAATATATAGGAACCATTCCTATAATAGTATAGGTACAGTTCCTATAATATATAGGAACCATTCCTATAATAGTATAGGTACAGTTCCTATACCATTATAGGAACCATTCCTATAATGCATAGGAATACTCCCTATAATTTTCTTTCCGTGTAAAATAATAAAAAAATGAAATTCTGCTAGTTAAGAATAAAAAACAAAAAAATTGTATTCATCTTAAAAATTCAATTTTTTCTTCCTAAGTTTCAACTTCTATAACTTTTTTTCTATCAACTTTGAACCTATGACACAAGAAATCTTTTTAACTTCCCGCTAAGAAAATCGACGATTTTCGAAAAATTCGGGAAGTTGTTGGTTTCATCCCGATTTTCAAAAATCGGGTTTTCATCATATGTTGACGTTTGAAGGTGCGAGGATGCTACTCAGACATTTTCAGAGCGATGTCTGTATGGGTGTATTTATGTGTGTATGTGTGTGTGTGTGTGTGTGTGTGTGTGTGTGTGTGTGCGTGGATGTAAACCTCTCATATCTTTTTAGTGAATGAACCGATTTACATTTTTTTGGCGGCATTCGAAAGATTTCTTCTCAACTTAGATTTTCAGAAAATTTTAGATCATTTAGTCAAATAGTCTCTGAGATATTGAAGAAATACGAAAAAAAAAAAAATTTTTATTTTCGTTTTTTTTGGATATTTTGAAAACTGTTGGATCGATCAATTCCAAAATCTAATCAGCTCTAGAACTCGATAAAAGCTTTCGATTGACGCAAAAAACGTCTCAATCGGATAATCTGTTCGAAAGATATCGTCGACGAAAGAAATATTAAAAAACTGTTTTTTGCGAATATCATCGTAATGACCAAACCAATCAATCACAAAATTGTATCAGCTCTAGAACTCAATAAAACGCGCCGATTGCCACCTTAAACGTCTCAATCGGATAATTCATTCGAGAGATATCGTCGACGGAAGAATGAAAAAAAATCGTTTTTTTTTCGTTTTTCGTGATTATTTCGGAAACTATTGAGTCGATCAATTCCAAAATCTAATCAGCTCTAGAACTCGATAAAAGCATTCGATTGCTGCCAAGAACGTCCCAATCCGATAATTCGTTCGAGAGATATCGTTGACGGAATAATCAATGTAAAATCTGTATCAGCTTTTTTCATTGAATAACATCATAATTACTGAACAACATAACTCAAAACTAATATGTTCTTGTTTATGTAAGTCATTGGAAGTGACTTCTTAAAAATCATCATGTTCGCTCGTTTCACGATATACTTACTCCATATAGATACAATGTATCACGTAAACTTATTTTTGAGCAAACTATTGAACATAATTGTAAATAAATATGTAAAAAACCCTTATTTATTAATTATTTTGGAGTCTAAATTTTTCCATTTTAATATAATACGAAATCCTTTTGAGCTTGGAAAGCTCATAAAAAGAATAACAAAGGTTTTTTCGAGCTCGAAGAGCTCGAAAATGTATTTATACTAATGTTTTCGAGATCTTAGAGCTCGAAAACAGCGGGAAGTTCCCGAGTCGAAATTTGAATCGTCAGTCGGACGTAATGAACGTTTGAATCGTTAGTCGGACGTGATAAACGTTGTAATCGTACGTCGGACGTAATTAACGTTGGAATCGTCAGTCAGACGTAATGAACGTTGGAATCGTAAATCGGACGTATTGGACGTTAAAATTATCATCTAGATATTTAACGCCAAAAGAGATGGACAAAATCAATTTCCTTCGGCTTTCCCGTGGGAGGTTTTAGTGGGTTGAACAATAAAAATACTCCAGTTTTTGCATTGTCCGACTTACAGACTTGAATTTTCACACAAATATTCCCAACAATCTTACAGATCCCCCACCATCGGTATTTTTTCCGAAAACAAATACCAAGGGGGGTTTTACTGAGGTGAACGATCAAAATACTTGTGTTTTCATATAATGAGGCTGACAGGCGTGATCTTTGGCATTAATATTCTAAAAAATCTTAGAAATCTCCAACCGTCTGTAATTTTTAAAAACCAACTCCAAGGGGCATTTCAGTGTGGTCAAAAATTAAAATACCCCCTTTTTCTCATCATAAGTCTTATAGTTTGAATTTTTATGTTTATATTTTATAGTATTTATGTGTATTGTAGAAGTGAATTCCACAATTTTCTTTAAATTAATATTTTTATGATAGTATAGGAACCATTTCCATAATGGTATCAGAATTATTCCAATGGCATTATAGGAACCATTCCTATAATATTATGGGAATAGTTCCCTTACTATTATAAAAAGTATCCCTATAAATTATTGGAACCATTCCTGTAATGTTATGGGTAGCATTCCCATAATTATAGGAACTTTTCCTGTTAATATGGGAAACATTCCTATAATTATAGGAACTGCTTCCATAACGTGGTCGAAATTCCTATACTGATAAAAAAAATATATACAAACGACAGGAAAATATACATTAAAATAAATATATGACAAACGACACGCGCGCGCTTGCGCGCGAAACATGTACGCTAGTTTATGATAAGAATAGGATAAGATTATTGGGAATATTTGTGTGAAAATTCAAGTCTGTAAGTCGGACAATGCAAAAACTGGAGTATTTTTATTGTTCAACCCACTAAAACCCCCTACGGGAAAGCCGAAGAAAATTGACTTTGTCCATCTCTTTTAGCGTTAAATATCTAGATGATAATTTTAACGTCCAATACGTCCGATTTACGATTCCAACGTTCATTACGTCCAACTGACGATTCCAACGTTCATTACGTCTGACTGACTATTCCAACGTTAATTACGTCCGACTGACGATTCCAATACGTTCATTACGTCCGACTTACGATTCCAACGTTTATCACGTCCGACTAACGATTCAAACGTTCATTACGTCCGACTGACGATTTAAATTTCGACTCGGGTTACGGGGCTGGCCCACAGGGCCAACCGATGCCCAGATTTTTTATAAAGAATTTAATTTCCTACAAAATCTCAGAATTCAAAAGTCTGGTCACTTTTCCTCGCACACGTGTGGATAACTTCTCACTCTATATGTGACTCTACATTCCCACACGTCCATGTAAAAATGCAACAGTTCATTAGAATTTATTTCATTTTTACAATCACCCCGATCCTTATTTTATTAAATGGAATTTTTAATAATGAAAATTTTTAGATATTTTTTCTATCATATCTAACTTTTCCGCCGTTGATATTACAAAAAATCTTGTTCGTTCAAAAACTAGGAGTATCCTCTCTTAAAATGAATCAGTGAAATTTCACTGGTTCTCCAGTGAAATCCACTGGTTGAATCAGTGGATTTCACTGTATGAACCAGTGATCGCTCGATTCACTGGTTCAACCAGTGAAATTCACTGATTCAACCAGTGGACTAAGATGATCGCTTAGCTCACTCGTTGAATCAGTGAATTCCACTTAATTTTATTTATTATAAACGTTTATTTAATAACAAAGTGAACTAAAATAGTCTTAATAACAATTACTTATGATTATCAATTTTTCAGTTAACGATTAATTTTAAAATGTTATTCTGGATTGAGGTTAGCTCTTTAGCTATTTAAGTAACCTCATAGTTATTTATTTTCATACTCTGTAAAAATTTTGTCATATAATTATTATTGTTATATAAAACTTAGTTGATATATTATAAAAGATAATAAATAAATATTAATAACTTATTGACACAATAAAACACTTAAATACACTCATGTACAGGATACTGCTGTACTCGCGCGCTTACATATTTTTAGTTCACTGGGTGAAACCAGTGAAATTCACTGGTTCAACCAGTGACTAAAAGTTCACTGGTTGAATCAGTGGAATTTCACTGATTCATTTTAAGAGAGTCAACAATATCAGACTCGTAACGTCACTCCTAGCCTGTCGGAACCGCTACCTTTGCACATGTTTATCAAAAATAACTATTTGTTTCTGAATTTTACGTAATTGAATCATGGCTGTGATTCAATCAGCATCGTTGCTTTCGTCTTATGAAATTAATTATTAATTTATCTTGTTATCGCTAATTTAAATACTGCACTGATAGAAGGATTTAGTTGTATTTAACAAGATTTGGTTGTATGTACCAAATGATTTAGTAACGAATTTGTAATACTAAATATTTGGATACAGGAACCAAATCATTTAGTAAAGCTCATTTATTTCCACCAAATAAATATTTTGTAGTATTTAAGAAATGATTTATTGGGGCACAATAAATCATTTATTGGGATTAAAGAACTAATTTTTTTAACTTATTTTAGCGCATAACCTAATTGTTCTACTTAAAATAAATTAAAATGATAATAACAAATAATTTTAAGTAAAAATATATAGTATTATAAAGAAAATAGCCTCATTTTATTGTAATTTTATATTTTAGATAAATAAAAAATTTTTCGTCAAATAAATTTTTGAAATTAAAATAAATCGAAATGATATTATTAAATAATTTTAAATGAAAATATAGAGCATTGTAAAGAAAATAGCCTCATTTTATTATAATTTTTTATTTTAGATAAATAACAAATTTTTAGTTAAATAAGATTTTAAGAGCTCCTCCATAATTTGAAATAATTCATTTTAATCAATTGAAAATAATTGTTTTTAAAATCAATAAATTGATTTGGAAATCACAATAGTAACTCCGATTGAGACGAAACGCACTATACTGTGAAAGCGGCAATATATTCACACACACACGCTACACTGATATTTCCCCACAAATACATACGTAGTTTTTATTCCTAAACAAGCCATCTACCGACAAAACTTACCAAAAAAATATTTAGTACCGATTACCAAATATTTTTTTGATGGAAACAAATATTTATTTTACCATAATAAGATTTAATTGAGATAAAAAAATAATTTATTAAATTATAATAAATTATGGTAATGGGTACAAAATATTTTTTTCTCCTAAATAAGTGACTAAAAATTTGGTTACTAAATCCATTTAGTACTCTGTAATAAATCCTTCTATCAGTGTGGAATGCTGAATAATTAGACATTTATTACTAAATAAATAACTTATCAAGTCCAATATATAATAATCAAGGCTAACAAAATAATAACTTTTAGTAATTTATTGTAAATGAAAATAACTGGAAACAATGTGGAATTTAAAAAAATTTTACTCAAGATAATTTGTAGGGAATAAAATTGTCTACAAAAAAGATCCTATGATATTTTGTGATAATTCTGATAGTGTTGCCGAAAAAGTAAAGAGATCTCAAAATTTACTATAACTTCACTTCGAGCTCCAATAACTTTTGAACAGATGGATTTATCAAAAAAATTAGAAGAAACTTTTTTTTGTAGTGCGTTTAATTACCCTTATTGAACAAAAGGATTCAAAAGTATTAAAAAGGATTTGATTTTTAATCAATTTGAATACTTTTTAATCCTTCAAATCCTTTTTAATAATATCTCTTATGGGCGTTTAAAATTTGAAATGATTTTTAATACTTTGATTTAATAAGGGTACCTACGAGATACCCGTGAAAAATGAATCATACATGGCCATGCATGAATGCTCCATGCATGGCCATGTATGAAAATGGGCCAGACATGGCCATGTATGGCCATATATGACCATGTATGGCCATGTATGACCTTGCATGGCCATGTATGACTATACATAGCTTAATACGGCCATACATGACTTGATATGACTAGGTATAGAAATTTTAACTAAATAAAAAAAAATTTTTATAATTTTTTTTTTTTTTTTTAATTATTTTGGCGACGCAGAGATTATCAGATATGCGAATAATTGAATTCCTAATCGAATTGGAAATTTTTAATTCAGAGTAAAAACGCTAGACTTATTAATAACACCACCCGCTTTAGTAGGATTCGAACCCAGGACCTTCCGTACGAGAGACCGACGCTTTGTTGACTAAGCTATGCGACCGACAGTTTCAACGAAGTTTACTTGTGCTACGTAAGATTGAAAGGATATAATCACTTTCGAAAAAGCAAAATATAATCATCAATATGCTGTTAGTGATATCAAAAAAATTTTCTATTTTTTTTCACTACAACATTCTGTTTGTAAGTAATTGTAATAGTCAGCTCAAATTTTTTATATCCGTGAAAAATGAATCATACATGGCCATGCATGGTCATATATGAATCATACAAGGCCATGTATGGTCATGCATGGTCATGTATAGTTATATATGTCAGTGATTAGTTGGACATATATGGCCATGCATGGCCGTATATGGTTCATACATGGAGCATATATGGCCATACATCGAGCATATATGGCCATACATGGGCATACGAACTTTTTTAAATTTTTTTCTTTCATTATCTCATAAACAACAAGACCTACAAAAAAAATGTAAATGACAATTTTATAGAAAATTTAATTTCCTACAAAAAAGGACCCTAGCACCGAATCACTCAGATAGATTTTCTGAGATATTAGTCAAATAAAAAATCAGTATTTTCTAAGATTTGATTCGACATTTTATGGGAATTCAATGCTACGTAAACTTCAATAATTAATATCTCAGAAAATATCGATCGTAGTGATTTAGTGCTAAGGACCTTTTTTGTAGGAAATTGAATTTCCTATGGAATTGTTACTTATATTTTTTCTGTAGGTCTTGTTGTTTATGAGATAATGAGAGAAAAAACAAGAATTCTATGAAAAAATTTAGTTTAGAGGTCCGTACTACCCCACTCGTATGAGTTACGACTTCGCGAAAATGGGTACTTTTGAAGAGCATTCAATTCTGAGAAAATCCCGACTTTGGGCGAGATGATGTCATAAAATGCCACGGAGTTACAGAAGTTTAAAACATAAAAACCCAAGTTTACGTGTATTTTGAATGGGAAATCTTCGCCTGCTCTGGGAAAGTACTTTATATTAATATCAAGGGCTTAAACTCTCAGGAAATTTTTTGGAGGGTATTTCCAACAAAATTTCGGGATGGGAGCGAAAAAAAAAATAGTCACTAAAAAAAGCAGTCTAATATATAGTCATTCATGACTATGTATGACCATACATGGCCTTGTATGATTCATATATGGCCATGCATGACTATTCAAAAAGTTCGTATGCCCATGTATGGCCATGTATGAACCATATACGGCCATGCATGGCCATACATGCTCCATGTATGCTCCATGCATGGCCATGTATGCTCCATGCATGAACCATATATGGCCATGCATGGCCATGTATGATTCATTTTTCACGGGTATATGTTGAAATTATCTGTACAATGCGCGATTGCCAAGGTATAAAATTCTAAGCTTAAAAAGTATTTTTTTCTCATGTTATTTTAATGGGAAATCAAACATCACAAAGAGATACCACTTAATATTAATATTAAGATAGAAACGATTTATCACGATTACAAATTTCAAATCGTCATGAATCGTCTTAATCGTAAAATAATATTGCAATTTCTGGTTCCGCATGAAGATTAAAGATGATTCATGACGATTTGAAATTTTAATCGTCATTAATCGTTTTTGATCGTAAAATAATAAATTGTCTTTTGACGATTAAATGTGAAAAACCATGACGATTATGACGATTAATGATGATTAAATTTTTAATCGTCACAAATCGTTTTGTTTAATCAGGGATAATGAATATACTAAATGAAAATTTTCGGTCTACGAAATCGTCGAGGTTATGTTTTAACCATTTCGCGAAGGATGTTATTGTTGAAAAAAATTGTGCAAAGTCCACGCTTTTTGGGTTCTTGTTTTAACTGTGCAACATCCCATGTAAAATATTTATTGTTACTTGTATCCATATTGTTAGATAAGTTGAGGAATTATTTTTAACGTTAAATATTTGTGCGACACAGAACAAGCTATGATGCTGGCCCCTGGGCCTAGTTTGACAAAAACCGGATCCCCATTGTATCGATAATAAAGAACTAGTCATTATCATCAGAAAAAAAATCATTTAATTTATTATTATTGCGCATGTGCAAGTTCTATCCTCAGCGAACTTGTATAATTTTATGTTAAAAGAAAATCGACATAACACATTAAATAGTAAGTTACATAATTATTTTATTAATTAAGTCCTAATAACTAATATTTAATTTTTACAAAAATATGAAAGTTGATTATAATTTAATATGCTAAGTAAACTATAACAATTTTATCTCGAACACACAAATTGGGGTTATCTCTGTGATGTAACAGTCATGTCAAATTCTATTCATTGAATAAATAATTACTAAATATATTTAATTGTTTTAAGTACAAAAATGGCAACACTAGCGAGAACTCTTCGGCCAGTTTTTCGGTGTCTCCGAAGTCAAACAAGATCTTATGCCGAAGCATCTGGGAATGAAATGAAATTCACATTTGCTGGTGCTAACCAAGTATATATTGTCAATTAAAAAGTATTTAAATAAATCTGTTCATTTATTAATTAATTATTTATCATTAACAGGTTTTCTATGACAATGTTAGTATTCGTCAAGTAGACGTTCCTTCATTCTCTGGGTCATTTGGTATTTTACCTAAACACGTACCCACCTTGGCTGTTCTTAAACCTGGAGTTGTAACAGTTTATCAAGATGATGGTTCAACTAAAAAAGTATTTGTGTCTTCTGGAACCGTTACCATAAATGAAGATTCTAGCGTTCAAGTAAAATAATTTTTATTCATATTTTTTTGGCATTATGACAAGTCGCTCCAAAACCTCTCTGTGCAGAGAAAACTCTACAGCATTTCCCCACCTGAATCGGCAGATTTCCATGTCTACTTAGATCTTCACTACCTCGTACTAACTTTATTCAAAAGATTTTCTTTACTCCATTACATCATTATTCCAAGACAACTCTACACAAATTTTTGAGAAAAATTAAGCATTTTTTTGCTTACCGAGTTTTTTACTTTTTCTCAAAAATTTGTATAGAGTTGTCTTGGAATAATGATGTAATGGAGTAAAGAAATCTTACAATCAAGAAATATTTTAGCTGAGCTATTAGGACTAACGACGTTCGAATAAAGTTGGTATGAGGAGTGAGGATCTGAGTTGACATGGAAATCTGCCCATTTCTTCACCTAAAACCTGTCTATCGTAAAATAAAACTATTTTTGAATTGATTACTCCAAAACATCTCTATCTAGAACAACTCTCCTCAAGCTCAAGCTTTATTCCGAAATTTTTATTCCATGATAAGACTATCCGATATAACACTATTAGTTATCGATTTAACTAGAAAATTATCGGTAACTGAGAAAACATGTTAGTTGGGGAGGAAGGGTCTGAGATAAAAAAATGAGGATATTTTTGTGATTTTTTTTTTTTTTTCAGTAACTTCTTTATTAAAATTTTTAAAATTCGTGACATTATTAAGCATTATCCGAAGAATATTCTGCTGAATTTTCATAAAAAAATATTGAAAAATAAGCCAGTGGTAGTGAGGAGAGACGAGTCACCTTAAAAAAAAAGTTTCACCAAAAAACCAAAAAGATTTCTTTAGTACATAAGTTTATCTTAGATTTGAACAAAAGAGTTTTTTTCAATAACTACTTATTTGTTTATTGAACAAAAGGAACGATTTTTGGCAAAAAGAGTTTTTTGATTGCACCTTTACCAAAAATTTAAAAATGAATATTTTGTGTATTCTTTCGTTCAAATTCAAGATAAATTTATGTACGAAAGAAATCTTTCTGGTTTTTTGATTTTAGATGAAGCAGTCATGAGTTATCCTGCCTATAGCATAGAAACATTTTTTTTGAGGTGATTCGGTTTTACCCACTACCACTGGCTTATTTTTCAATATTTTTTTATGAAAATTTAGCAGAATATTCTTAGAAAGATGCTTAATAATATCACAGATTTTAAGAATTTTAATAAAGGACGTACTCTGTAAAAATATGCTCTTTTTTTTGTATCTCAGACCTCTTTCCCTCCTTAACATGGAAATTCACGTATTTTTTCAGTTACCGATGATTTTTTAGCTGAGTCAATAATGAATAGTATTATATCGTATAGCCTTGGCGTATCGAATAGTTTGGGGGTTAAGTTTGAGCTTGAGGAGAGTCGTTTTGAATAGAGGTGTTTTGGAGTAATCAGTTCGAGGATTGTTTTATTTAAGAATAGACATATTTTAGTGGGAGAAATGCTATGGAGTTGTCTGTGCACAGAGAGGTTTTGGAGCGACTTGTCATAATGCTATTTTTTTTTCTATGATGAAAGTTTTTTATTTGCTTACATTTATTATTTTATAGATTTTAGCTGAAGAAGCACATCCTGTTGAAAATATCGACAATTCAGCAGCAAGAGATATTCTAAGCAAGGCTCAGCAACAATTAAATTCAGCTTCATCAGATAAAGATAAAGCTGAGGCTGCTATTGCCGTTGAAGTTGCTGAAGCATTAGTCCAAGCATCTGCTTAAATTATTGTATTTAATTAAACAAAAAAAAACGTAACTACAACAATTGACTTGTTCATTCATTAATGAATTATAATTAGCGATATACGTTAATTTATAATTTATTATAACACAGTACCATACCGTGTTTCAATATTAAAATTAGTGATGTTAATAAACGCCATTGTAACAGTTCATTGTTGTTATTCTGTATAATACAAAAATAGAAAAAAAATCTTTAAACTTAAATTTATCTCAGTTATTTATTTATTTATTTATTCATTTCAATCTAGCAGACAATTTCAAATCTTCGGATTTTTTTTTCAACAAATCAATTACAAGAAAAAAATAAATAACTAAGAAATGCACATGTAGAAAATTAAGAAATCTATAAGTGTAATTTTTTTTTTTTTTATAATTTATCGGTTTGAAGAAAATCTAAAAACTATTAGACGTCGGCCTGCTCCAAAATTATAAATACATCAATTTAGACCCCTAATTAATTATAATGTTGAAAGTAACAGATAAGAAAAAAAGTTTTCTTTATCAAACAAAGTAAATACTGTCAGGAAAAATTCAAAAAATCCATGTTAAGAATTTTAAAAAATTGTCTGCGACTTTAAGCATCATAAAGATGAGTGTGAATGTAGCAAACATAAGACAAATTTCAAATTACAAATAAACAAATTCAACAATTTAAAATGTAAAAATAAAAAAATGCACATACTTATTTTCAAATCCTATAAATGCGCATTTTTTAAATTTTATTCGATTTTTTATTTAATTCACTTATTTCAAAATTTTTAAAATTGACAGTTGTCAGCTACTTTCATTCATGTAAAACTGATCCTGAAGTTAGCAGACAATTGAGAATTTTTTGGTTTTTCTTTTTTCAACAATTTGAATTTAGAAAAAAAAACTAAGAATATGCACATGTAGAAAATTTTAAAAACTAAAGGTGCAAATTTTTTAAATATTTTTTTTTTTTTTTGTAATTTATCAGTTTGTTAAAAATTTAAAAATTATTTGACGTCTGCCAAATTCAGTATCATATTTAAAATACTTAATATTTTAAATAATTAAATATTCATTACGGTAATTATCCAAAAATATATATATTATAAATTTGAATATTAAATATTACTTAGGATATTTAAGCTTTACTTTTAATTTTATTATTCATGTAACTATACATACGATTCTGGAATTTTCTGATTGGTTATCCCCACTCCTACCACGTTATTAATTTCAGCTTTCAGCCCTCATCATTAGAGTTTTAATGTCGCCTGTGTCGCTTGTGCAGTAAGTACTGTAAGTAGTGAGTTTATTTGGTTGTGATAAATCGTAACCTGAAAATAATTTTGACGTAAAATTATATTTAAAAATTAATAATAAAAATGAGTCGCAGACGAGCTCACGATGATGACGACGGATATGATCGTGCTTACAAAAAACGTCGCCGGGTATCAGAAAATCAAGAAATTGAAGATCGCCTGGAATCTCTTATTATACGAGTGGGTGAAAAATCATCCTCATCATTGGAAAGTAATTTGGAGGGACTGGCATCTGTTTTAGAAGCTGACCTGGGTATTTTTCGTAGTAAAATACTACGAATTCTTACAGACTGTGCTATGAAAATGCCTGAGAAATGTACCGTCTATACAACTCTTGTTGGGTTACTCAATGCCAAAAATTTCAATTTCGGAGGAGAGTTCGTTGATCACATGGTGAAAAATTTGAAAGAATCATTGAAAAATTGTCAGTGGGATGCTGCGAGATATTCTTTACGTTTTCTAGCTGATTTGATAAATTGTCATGTTTTATCATGCGTTTCTTTGATGCAATTATTTGAAAACATGTTGGAAACAGCTAATGAAGATGGTGTACCTCAAGTTCGACGTGACTGGTATGTATTTTGTGTTTTATCAACTTTACCTTGGGTAGGCAGAGAATTATACGAAAAAAAAGAACAGGAATTAGATCATTTGATGACAACTATCGAGATATTTATTAACAAAAGAAGCAAGAAACATCAGCCTGCGTTAAGAGTTTGGTCAAGTGATACTCCTCATCCTCAGGAAGATTATCTAGATTGTCTTTGGGCTCAAATAAGAAAACTGCGGCAAAATAATTGGGCGGAAAAGCATATTCTTCGGCCTTATCTTGCATTTGATTCTATTTTGTGTGAAGCATTGCATCACAATTTACCAACACTCCTACCACCACCTCATCACGAGTCATACTTGTATCCTCTACCTACTGTTGTCTTCAGAATGTTTGATTACACAGATTGTCCTGCTGAAGGACCAGCATTACCTGGTAGCCATGCCATTGAAAGATTTTTAATTGAAGAACATTTACGCCAAATTATTGATAATTTTTACTTTGAACGTAAACATTGCGCTGCTAATTTGCTTAGTTTTCCATACAAAACAAAAATACCATTAGAATATTGCATTGTTGAGGTAATATTTGGTGAATTATTCAAACTGCCGACTCCAAAATATTTAGAAATAGCTTACGGTTCGATTTTAATTGAACTGTGTAAATTGCAACCGTCTACAATGCCACAAGTTTTGGCTCAAGCAACAGAAATACTTTTCCGGCGCATTGATAGTATGGCTGCTGCTTCATTTGACCGATTTGTTTGGTGGTTTGCGTATCATTTGAGTAACTTTCAATTTCGATGGTCTTGGGAAGACTGGGATTCATGTTTACAACGCGAATCAGAACATCCAAGACCTAAATTTGTTCGTGAAGTTTTACTAAAAGTTCTTCGACTGTCTTATCATCAAAAAATTCGAGACATGATGCCAGAAAATTACGCAGACTTGATTCCTGCTGTACCTGAACCTATTTTTAAATTTGCATCAAAAGGTGCTGGTTCACTGCCTGGTACAGTAGCAGCCAGTGAGCTCGTAGCGTCAATAAGACGTAAATGTACACCTGAAGAAGCTCTTAATATATTAAATGGATTACCTGGACAAAGTGAAAATGAAGAAACCAACAGCTTCAATCCATTGAAAATCGAAGTTTTTGTTCAGACTTTATTACATCTTGGATGCAAAAGTTTTAGTCACAGTTTTGCAGCAATCAGCAAATATCATTACGTTTTCAAAGTTCTTGCTGAAACAGAGGAATCTCAAATTTGTATTTTACAAAACATGTTTGCTCTGTGGAAAAATCATCATCAAATGCTGGTTGTATTGACAGACAAGCTTTTGAAAACTGGTATAATAGAATGTAGTACTGTAGCTAAATGGATATTTTCAAAAGAAATGGAAAGTGAATTTACGAAAGTATACGTTTGGGAAATTCTTCATCTTACTATTCGTAAAAAAAATCAACATGTCATTAAATTATCTAAAGAACTTGCTGAAGCTAAAGAAAAATTACGAAGAAATGAACGAGGTTCAGGATCATCATCAGAAGAAGACGAGTCAAATAAAGATGCAGAACGACCATCAGAAGATGCCGTTGAAAGTATGGAAGAAAAATTGGAAGCTGCTGAATCAGATCAAAAGAATTTATTCCTTATTATTTTCCATGGATTTACAATGATTTTATCTGACAGAGTTGACTACAACACTCATTGGTATAAGTGGACTATTGGAAGACTTCAACAAGTATTTCTGGCCCATCATGAACAAGTTATGAAGTATTCGTCAACATTAAAAAGTCTTGTGTTTGCTGGAGATACTGATCCTCATATTTTAGATGTTTTTCATCAATTTATTTCATTGCGAGCATAAATTTAGTTATCTACAATGTAATTTTTTTTTTTTTTTTTCTAGTGTTTAAAATAGTTTATCAGTTAATTAAAAAGTTTCGTATGCTTAAAATTATTTAACAATTTAAAAAAATATTAAAGATAATACGTCTTTATTGTTCGTTTAATAAAAGTAATATTTTTTTTTTTTCAAATATTAAATTCAATTTCAGATAAATAACTTTTTTTTTAAAGCAATAAAAATGTAACAAAAAATGTTTAATTACAATAAAAATACAATGAGGCATAATTGTAAATAAGAACATTTAAATATTTGTTTTTTTTTTTTTTTTTTTTTTTTCATTAATCTATTATTAACCGCAAAAAAATCAATTTATTTATTAAATATAATTCTATACAATAAGACTTCTTTTACTTGTTTAAAATTAAATAACTAAAAACTTTTAATTACATTAATCAAATTAAAAATATATTTTTAAAAAATAACATTTACATAAATAATTTAATAATAAAAATTATAACAAACTTTTTTTTCTCTTATAAAATTTTTTTTCCAATAAAATTAAATATTTAAATAAATTTTAATTTATTTTTTAATACTTAAGAAGTCTTACTAAACTTAATAAAAAATAATATTATTTTATATTCAAGCAACAATCACTAAATGCAAAACAATAGCCATGAATTTTTTTTTTTTTTTTTTTTTTAATATCTCAATCAATAATAATGACATAATGAGTGTGAATGTAGCAGAGATCAGACAAATTTAAAACTATAGATAAATTGATTAAATAATTAATAAAATAAAATTTAAAAAAATGCACATTAAAAGAAATTTGAAATTAATAAGTATATTTAAAAAATAATATTTATAGAAAATTATTTACTCTATTTATTTATAGTTTTAAATTTGTCTGATGTCCGCTACATTCACACTAGAGTGAAATCACATTTTCTACAAAAAAATAAATATGACTTTTTTTGTCAAGAATTTAATTTCTTACAAAATTGTTCCTACGATTTTTTCGTTTAATCTGCATATTTCATGAGATATTTAAAAAAAAACTGCGATTGTATTGAAAAATGAATTTCATGATAATCGACCTGAAGCACGTGCTCTTTTTACTTAAAAAGAAAGAACTAAATTACCCACGTGTTTTTTTACTAAAAAGAAGCTTTTTATGGGGTGACCGAGAAAATTTAATGTTTAACGACTACCCTAAGTCACGATCATCAATAATAATCAATAAAGTAAGTCATAAGCTCATTATAAAATTGACTAGTAATTATTTATCGCAATAAAAATATTTCTACTGATTATTAGCCAACTGACTTTTACCAATTGTAAACGATAAATTAGAACGTTCAGTCTGTTTATTACAACACCCAGTTCGTTCTATTTCTCTGCAACAATTTTGTTTAAATACTCGCTGGAGTTTTTGCAATGTTTTTAAACATATTACAACACAGCAAGATTCACTGTTATCATCAGATACATTACTATCACCTGCACATTGACGCTGTAAGCATTCAACAATTTCATTGACAATATTTAGCTCTGGTAAATTGTCTATTTTTTTATTAAAATCCGACAATTCTGTAGAGCAATTTTGACAGTTATTTGTTTCATTGCATTTACAATCAATGCACTTACATATATCTGCATCAGCTGTTATTTCTTGTAATATATTTCTCTCACTTTTATTATTATTATTATTATTAATTTTATTGGTACTTTTTATTGTAATACTATTATTTTCATTAACAGTAGTTATCTTTGGTGATACTGTAAATTCAGTTGTTATTTTATTAACAGTTTCTGTAGTCTCTAATTTATTTTTTAATTCAAGCGGATATGGTTCTGGACCAATTAAATCAACAAGTGAATGAACAGCAGTAGGAAATGCATTAACTTGTTCCCAAGATTCTGTTCTTAATGCCGGTGGTGCTGCTTCTAATGCCATAACATCAATCCAAGGTGATGGAATCTCTTCTTCAGATGCAATCGCTAATTCAACTGCCTCTGATTGATGTTCGTTATCAATTATTTGAGGTAATAAGTTTGTTTCACTCGTTGGAAAATTAAGTCCCTGAAAATTGTCTTCATCAAACAATTGACATGGTTTGTTAATGTCAATATCTTTATTATTTTTATTATTATTTATTTTTAAATTATCAAAAATACTATCCTGTGTCTCTGATACTTCAGTTAATTGTTCAATAGTATTTTGTATACCATCGCGTATTATTTTTTGTTCTAAATTTAATGGTGGAGAATTTGGTTTTCCTGAACTTTCCAATAAAGTATCAGTAGACAATACCAATTGGTCTAGCTTATTTCTATCTTGCACACAAATATTATCTATAAAAATATTTAATTTTTCATATGTGTCATTATTATTAAAATTATCTTTGGTCAAATGATCATCAATTATTTTATCATTTGTTAAAAATCCTGTCTCTACTAATATATTATTTGTACTATTTATTTGTTCTATATTTGGATTTGGCAAATCGAAATTTAAATTATCATTCAAAGAATCGATATGTAATATTGTATTATTATTTTCGATTTCATTATTATTATTATTATTATTATTTGTTTCATACGGCATATTTGTATTATTACTATTAATTAAAGTAAATGAAGCTGAAGCTGAAGGTTTTGTTTCATTTACGGATTTCATGGTCGACAATTCATCTTTTCGTGTCTATAAAACAATAAATATCAAATTGATTACGCATATTAAAATCATTACTTATTTAAATTTATAAAATATATTTATTAGTATGACCCAATAAAACCGACTATTTTTTTTTCGAGTCTCTTATGAAAATTTGTTGGTTTAAGATGTTTTAAGAAACCTCTCAGAAATTCAGCTCGATAAAAAATTTTCAAGCGGTCGCTCACGAATTTTTAAAATATAAAAAATGATCGAAATTCGGATTTTTTTGTTCTAAATTTCTTCTTTCTCGTGGCAGCTTTAGTTTATATTCATGAAATCATAACTACGCTAAAAATTTCAACCCCATATTTAAATATTTAAACGTCGCTCAAGAATTTTAAATGTTTCCGAGTACTGTCTCTTGGACATTTTCAAGCGACTCTTGAATATTAATAATAAAGCTTCTCGATTTTTTCAACATTAATTAAGTCATAAAAAATACGAAAACTAATTCAAAGTATTGCACGACTCATGATGCGAAACATCAGAGAGTGCTTTACGATCGAAAAATTTTTTTCGCCTCACTTCGGCAACTATTTCAATTATTATACCGTCGTTGATTCACAGACTTGAGATATGTTGCACACCATTTTGAAGATAATTTAATGGAGATTAATTCCATACTTTTCAAAAATTTATTTAGTTCAATAAAAACCGAAAAAAACATCAAAATAGTTTAAAGAAATTTCCTGTCTGTCAAGTCTGAAACCCGTATACACGATAACTTGCAAAAAAATCTAGTAATTGAATCAAATTTTTTTTTTTAAATTCTTTGAAAAATTTGTAGATCTCCTATTGAAAATGGCTAGGTAACACAGTGTCGTTTAATTACAATTAATAAAAGAATAAAAAGGCTGTATAACTATACATATATATATATATATATATATCTATGTAAAGTTAACATGGATGGTGATATATCTATACATTATACGTACATTTATTCCACCAGTGGCGCTTGCACATTACCGTCCTAGTACAGCTGTTTTTTTTGTGTAATTGCTAATTGGTAAGCCTGAATTTTTTCGATTCAATTCTTTTTTTTTATTTACATATATTGTTTTTTTTGTTATTAATCGAGATATTTTAAGAAAATTCTTTTATAATTATACAAAATTACTAATATAATTAAAAAAAAAAAAAAAAAAAAAAAAAACAACAACAAATTTTAATGACAGAAAATTGTATATATTTTAAATTTATTCGTGCTTCCCGCCATTTTTTTATTTTATTTTATTATTTCATAATAAAAGAGCATTATGAGTCGTGTACTTTTAGATTTTCCAAATTTTAGTTATATATTATCAATTAATATTCAAAATTCTTGAGCGCCGTTTAAATATTTAAATATGGGGTTGAAATTTTTAGCGTAGTTATGATTTCATAAATATAAACTAAAGCTGCCACGAGAAAGAAGAAATTTAGAACAAAAAAATCCGAATTTCGATCATTTTTTATATTTTAAAAATTCGTGAGCGACCGCTTGAAAATTTTTTATCGAGCTGATTTTCTGAGAGGCTTCTTAAAACATCTTAAACCAACAAATTTTCATAAGAGACTCGAAAAAAAAATAGTCGGTTTTTTTTGGTTACCCTAATAATTATATAATAATACCTCTCCATCGATAATTTTTTTATGTGTCTTCATATGGCTTTTTAAACTATGCGGAGTAGTAAATGATCTTTGGCAATGATCATACGAACACGTGTAAGGTCTTTCTCCAGTATGAGTTCTCTTGTGAGTTTTCAAATGATGCGATGCAGTAAATGCTTTTCCGCATCCTTTTTCTCTACACCTGTAACAAAAAATTAAAAATTAAACAATAAAATATTAAAATAAAGAAAATAAATAATAATGATAGTGAAAAATATTTCTAAGTGAAGGTCAAAAGGTAAAAAAAAATTTAAAAAAACATACTTGTATGGTCGTTCTTGAGTGTGAGTGCGTGTATGTTTTTTAAGATCACTTAGTGTTGTAAAAAATTTAACGCATCCAGTTTCTTCACAATTAAATGTATTACCACTGTGTAATCTTTGGTGTGCTCGTAGTCTATACAAAGTATTGAATGCTTTTTCACAGCCATTGTGATTACATTCAAATGGTTTAACTTTAGTATGTACTCGTACGTGAATTTTAAGACTGTAGGATGTAAGAAAAGCCTTGCCGCAATTTGGTTCAGCACATTTAAAACGAAATTCACCTGTAAATTATTTCCTATTTATATACAATACACTAGTTAAAATTTAAATGTTATAAAACAAAATTATATTATTAACTTTTATTAATTACTAATTTTATTATGCACTAACCGAAAAAGCCATGCAGATCGAAGCGATCCCTTTGCAACCATATTCGGACACGGATGTTCAATAATATTTATAGACAAAACTCGAATAAATGTATATGTATAATACATGAAGAAGCTTTTTATGCATATCCATTTTTGTTATTCCATTTATTTATTTATTTATTTTTTTTCAACTGTGGAAAGAACACAACTAAATGGATTTTGCCAATTATTTTTTTAATAAGTTTTTCATGTCACCTGCATTTAAACTTATAGTTCCAATACTTGTTTTAATTTGTCAGTCCCAACAAGCCAATTTTAGACTAATACAATTTAACGATCAGAAACTCATCAGTTTCTTCCCTATAGGAGAGAAACTCATTGATTTCTGACTTCATTTTATTCCTCTCAAAATCATCTTTGTTTATAGGAAACCTCTAGATAAGTGTCATTCTCATAACCAACCAAATTGCCAGTGGTGTGTTGAGAATTTTTAAAATAATGAGTTAAAAAAAAAATTGTTAAATCAATTAAATCGTTTATTTGAGAAACCCCATAAATCAAGAAAACAAAAATTATCAGAAGACACAAAAGTTATAAAATCATAGTTTTTTGAAATTTTTTCCACTCAAATCATTTATTAGACTGATAAAATGAAATATAAAATATGTATTTTAACTCGGAAATTCAGAAATTACAAAAAGATAGTAATTAATTTAAATATTCTAATTAGTCATATAACAGTCAACAATAAAACAGCATTTGAAATTAATTTCCAAAAAAAGCGCGAATTTAAAATAACAACAAAAAATTATTTCTGTAAAACTAAAACTCCATATATTTATTTTAGAAACCTCATAAGTTATTGACGTATGGGGTTTCTCAATTAAATAAAATTGCTGTCACTCCATTATTGTTTTTTAAACACTGATTTGATGCATATTTTAATTTATTTCTATGGGGGGGGGGGGGTCCAAAGAACCCAGAAATGCAAAAAAACCTATTTCGAAAAAAAACATGACTTATGGGATTTTTCAAGTAAACGATTCAATTAAAGGCCATCTTTTTCTCTGTTAAATTACTTAAATTTATATACTTAAAATACAGCATTATTTTTTGCCGCGTTATCGATCAGAAATTAGCCTGTTTTGACCGACTTTAGACATCATAACTCCGCGTGAATGCAGGTAATATAAAAAGTATAATGCATGACGGAAGAAAACAAAACTTCAGACTTCGGGTGATGTCAGTTAACTTCACTCTCATCTGAAATCGTCTTGTTTTATCCCTAGCCAAGCAATCTACTATTATATTGTGATATTTAATCTTTTTCCTGATGATAGTAGTTTCATTAAAGCTGCATTATATTAATACTTACCCTTAGACAATAATCCATATCAGAAAGCACGAATAAAATTATGTTTATTAAGGAATTATGATTTTATAGAAACAATTAGGCAGATGCAATGATGAAATATTTATTTGCGATGTTTATGTCAAGCATTGTTAATTAATAAAAAAATGTTATATGTAAATGCACATTGATGTTACTTATGTGATGTGAAAAAAAATATATAATTCAAACATATTCCTATTACCTTTGTGTGTTTTCATATGAGTCCTCAAGTTACCAACAGTACTGTATGTACGTGAACAGCCGTCATATTTACATTCATAACGACTAATGTGTTTTTGATTAGTATCTGGATCAGTACTCTCGATAGTAATAGTTGCATGAGATGGATCGTCCGGCATAAAATCATCTTGTCCTGGATGTATTCGCATATAAATTTCATTTGGGCTGATTGTATGATGTATATATCTGTAATAAATTTTATAAATAATATATATTTTTATAATTTTCAAGAATTTTTTATATTTATTTCAAGTTGAATTAATAAGCTGTCTAATTTAAAAACTCAGTAAGAGCGAGATTTTTAAGTTATTTTAAGGAGGGAAAGCTGGCCTGAGATACAAAAAAAGAGCATATTTTTGTGATTTTTTTGTTAACCCCACTAAGAAAATCGACGATTTTCGAAAAATCCGGGAAGTTATTGTTTTCAACCCGATTTGCGGAAATCGAAATTTCATCAGATGTCGACGTTTTGAGGTCTTAGGGAGCTATCCTGACTATTTTCAGAATGATGTCTGAGTGTTTGTATGTATGTGTATGCGCGCGTGTGTGTGTGTGTTAAGTATGTAAACTCTTTATAACTTTTTAACTAATGAATTGATTTGGATGTTTAAGGCGGCGATTGAAAGAGCATGTTGGCTATCAACTTTCCTGAGAATTTCAGATTATTTGATCAAATAGACTCAAAAATATTGGCGAATTGCGAAAAAAGTTTTTTTTTTTTTAGTTTTTTAATGATTTTTCAGAAACGACTCATACGATCGACTTCAAAATCTAATCAGCTCTAGAACAATAAAACGCGTCGACTGCCGCCTTAGCCATCTCGATCGGATAATTCGTTCGAGAGTTATCGCGGAAGAAAAAGATGGTAAAAAACGGTTTCTTGTTAATATCTTTGAAACAACTCAACCAAACAATTCCAAAATCTGATCAGTTTGATAATTTATTAAAACGCGTCGATTGCTACCTCAACTATCAAAATCGGGTCATTTGTTCGTGAGATATTGTAAGATAAAGAAATGCTAAAAAACCATTTTTTTCGAAAACAATGGCATACAAAAGTATTTTCGAGCTCAAGGAGCTCGAAAACCGCGGGAAGAGTTGGAGCTGGCACGCAGGGTCAACCGATAGACAGATTTTTTTTTTCAGAGTACCGTCTTTAATAAAATTCTTACAATTTGTAACATTATTAAACATCATTCCATGAATATTTTGCTAAATTTTTATAAAAAAATATTGAAAAATGTGCCAGTGAAAGTGGGGAGGACTGAGTCACCTCAAAAAAAAAAGTCTCCATGCCGTAGGCAGGATAAGTCGAGGCTGCTTCATCTGAAATCAAAAAACCAAGAAGATTACTTTAGTACATAAGTTTGTCTTGGATTTAAACGAAGGATTTTTTTTTTCTTTTTTTTTTTTCAATAACTAGTTATTTTTTAATTGACCAAAGGAAAAATTTTTGGAAATAATCATAGTTTTTTGATTGCACCTTTAGCAAAAATTCAAAAATGAATATTTTGTTTATTCCTTTGTCAAAATCCAAGATAAATTTATATGTTAAAGAAATTTTTTGGTTTTTTTATTTTAGATGAAGCAGTCATGAATTATCCTGCCTACGGTATGGAGACTTTTTATTTTTGAGGTGACTCAGTTCTCCCCACTACCACTGGCTTATTTTTCAATATTTTTTCATGAAAATTTAGTAGAATATCCTTGGAATGATGCTTAGTCATGTTACAAATTTTAATAAAGGAGGTACTCTGAAAAAAAAAATCATAAAAATATCCTCTTTTTTAATGTCAGATCCCTTTCCCCCCTTAAAGTCTTCTAATCGAAAAAAAATAACATGCTAAATTAAAGATAAAAATCTATTTTTCAATAAAAGATATTTAAAAAAATAAGCTGAGTTTAAAAATAGGGCAGTTTGGATGGAAATAAATTTAATTTAATTATTACAGATTCAATTACACAGAATTTTTTCTTTATTAATCTCATACATGATTATCTACTTAAAGATATTTTGATTTGTAAATTCAAAAAGTATTGATTTCATAGACTGAAATTTTAAAACAAATATAACTGCAAGTACTTAAATATCTTATCGTCTTGATAAAAGATTATAAGACTTATTTATAATAAAAATTAACAGTAAATAATTTTTATTTTTTAGGATTTATAAAATTTTTAAATTTGAATAAATTAATTACTTATCGGTGAAGAAATTTTGATAATCATCTAATGTTAAATAAATTTAATTTTATAATAATTTGGCAATACTCTTGAGCGAAATTTCTAATATGACGTAAAACACAAAAATTATGCCTGATATTAGGAAATCATTCTGTGTATTCCAAAAGATTAAAATTATTTATAGTAAGAAGGACACCTGCTTGTTTCTGTCTATTGAGTAATAAAAGATATTACCGAAAAATCATGCTCATAAACAAAATTCAACAAACGATAACTATACAATCATATGTTACTTTATATATTTATATACATATACATATATGTCTATATATATACATGTGTACATATATATATATTAATTAAATCAATGGCCAAAACATTAATAAAAATTTTTTTCAAATTTAACTAAAGTTTCAATTTCAAAAATCTTCAGTGACCTTATAAGGAAGTGAGATACAATTATATCAAGTTTACCATGAAATGATTAATGGTAAAAAATTTAATGACGAGTCACATAAGATACAAGTAAACAAAATCTTAAAAATGAAATTTAAAAAATAACAACAGTTATAAATAATTATTTATAAAAATATAAAAAAAAAAGTCTTACCCTGAGCTGTCATCAGACAATTTCGAAATATAAGAGGCATCTTCATCGTTATATTTTTCATTATCGTTATTAAATGAAATAACCGATTGATCATAAACTTTATCAAAATTTGAAAGATCAAGACTGTCATCCAAACAATCCTGTAAATCATGTGTTATAAGAACACCATCAAAATTATTATCAATACCAACGGAATTCAAATGATCCGAAAATTTATCACTCTCCCACGTCGCCATACTTTTACGTACGTTTATCTCACTCTCGCTAACAAATTATTTAATATACTGTAGTAGTTTTATTTTGGACTTTAACTTGGGAATAACTTGAGAGAATTCACTATTTTACATTACACAAATTCATTTTTATCAACACTAATGACATCTTACGTTTAAATTTTTAAACTACACACTACAAAATAGTATCACGCACGATGTTTATTTACTTCACCAGTATCCATCAATATCAAATATAATCAGTAATGAATAAAAACAAGATAAAAAATTAATAAATAATCAATTATTATATAATTCTACTAAAACTTAATTTTATTAATTTTAAATTATGTGCAATAATTATCACTAGCCTATTGTAAGTAAATTTTATTATTCATTTATTTATTTATTTAAATAAATGTATTTGTAGTTAATAATTACTTGATATTTATTCCATTTAGCTTATGTCATACGTCAATTAATATGCCATTGAGCAATCAATTTTTTTTATAAGAATTATGTATCACTTGATGACTTTCATAAAATCCTTAATAACCTTTGTAGCGTAACGATATTTTATTTTTTTATCAAAGCGATAAGAAATATAAAATTTTATTAACATATTTTAGAAAACTAGAACTATAGATAATAAAATACATAAGTTTTTGTGAAACTAAGTAGAAGGACGGGTGTGGCTGAGTGAATAATAATTTATCTTTATTTTTTCAGTTATCTTGGATGTATTTTTATATACTCTACAATATTTTATTTAATATAATATAAATTTATATTGTTGTTAATTATTAAATAATTAAAATGGTTAGTAATCAAGAGTTACGTGTTTTATCAATTCAAAGTCATGTGGTATCGGGATATGTTGGTAATAAAAGTGCGACATTTCCGTTGCAGGTAAATGGAATTTTTATTTATTTTATTAGAAGTATTTTGAGTAAGTAATATTGAATTAAAATAGATAATTAGTAGAAATAATTTATTTATTTACAGCTACTGGGATTCGAAGTTGATGCCATAAATTCTGTACAATTATCAAATCATACTGGTTACAAAGTCACTAAAGGAGATATTCTTAATGATAAAAATTTGAGTTAATAACTAATTATTATAAATTTACTCATTTAAGGGGAGAAATAGGCCTGAGATACAAAAAAAAAGAGGATATTTTTGTGTTTTTTTTCAGAGTATCTTTTTTATTAACATTTTTAAAATTTGTGATATTAGTAAGCATCATTCCAAGAATATTCTACTAAATTTTTATGAAAAAATATTGAAAAATGTGCCAGTGGTAGTGGGGAGAACCGAGTCAACTAAAAAAAAATATCTCTATTTTATAGGCAGGATCACTCATGGCTGCTTCATTTGAAATCAAAAAACCGAAAAGATTTCATTAGTTCATAAGTTTATCTTGGATTTGAACGAAGGAATAAACAAAATATTTATTTTTGAATTTTTGGTAAAGGTGGAATCAAAAAACTCTGATTTTTGTCAAAAATTGCTCCTATTGTTTAATTAAAAAATAAGTAGTTATTGAAAAGAAAAAATCCTTCGTTAAAATCTAAGATAAACTTATGTACTAAAGAAATTTTTTTGGTTTTTTGATTTCAGATGAGGCAGTCCTGAGTTATCGCGCTTACCGCATGATAACTTTTTTTTTTTTATGGTGACTCGTCTCTCCCCACTACCACTGGCTTATTTTTCAATATTTGTTCATGAAAATTTAGCAGAATATTCTTGGAATGATGTTTAATAATGTCACGAATTTTTTAAATTTTAATAACAAAGATATTCTAAAAAAAAATCACAAAATTACGCTCTTTTTTTGTATGTCAGACTTGTTTGCCCCCTTGAATATCACTGTAAGTAAGATATATAAATATATAATATTTTTCATAGGTCAGTTAGTTGACGGATTAGTCGCAAATGATTTACATCACTACAGTCACTTACTTACTGGATACGTTGGATCAGCTTCATTTCTTGAACAGATTGCACAATTAATTCCGGTATTAAAGAAAAAAAACCCTAATCTTATTTACTGTTCGTAAATTTTTATATTTTATTTGAATGTACCGTTGCCTTAATTAATGCCAGGTAAAAGTGTACGTTCGCATAGAAATCTTTAGCAGGCGTTAATTATAACAACTTTACATTTAATAATTTTTTTAAATTCTATGACAATATTTAATTATTAATTATTATTTGCAGTATGCGATCCAGTTCTAGGAGATGATGGAAAGTTATATGTACCTGAAGAATTAATAGAAATTTATAAAAAAAAAATTGTCCCTTTGGCTGACATCATAACACCAAATCAATTTGAATTGGAGTACATATTTTTTTACCAAATACTTGTAACATAATTATTATAATTATTACTTTATTTTTCGTTTAGATTATTAACTGATAAAAAAATAACGACAATCGATGATGTAAAAATTGCTATGAAATATTTATATGAACAAGGACCAAAAACAGTTGTTGTATCATCAATAGACATCAATGATAATTTGACAGCCATTGCTGGAAAATCTAAAGGTATTTTTTTTTTAATTTAATTCCAAGATTATGAAAATATTTAAAATAATTATTTATTTTTTTAGATGAAAAAATGATTAAAATTGACATTCCTAAAATTCCATTAAGTTATGTTGGCTCGGGTGATCTTTTTGCTGCATTATTTCTCGCTCATTCAACTTTGCAAAGTAATTTAAAAGAAGCTTTGGAAAAAACAATTAATACATTGCATGCTGTACTTTTAAGGACAATGGAAAATGTATCAGGTATACAATCAATATACGTCCAATTAAATAATTCAATGCTTGTTTACAAAATCAAATTTACTACTGAAAATTTTCGATTTTTTTTTCAGTATATCAAAATAAAAATGCACAAGAAGCGAGAAAAAAAGAATTACGCTTAATTCAAAGTAAGCATATTATTGAAAATCCTCCAATGAAATTAAAAGCTGATTTATTATAATGATTAATTAAGTTAAATTATACATAAAATTATATCAGAGTGCAAATAGGTATTGAAAGATGGATATTGAGTACAAGTTATATATACATTTTTTTTTTGCTGTTAATATGCCGTAGTTCATAAACCTGATAAGTATATGTTCGGGTGGTCGTTAAAAATTGAATTTTCTCGTTTTTTCTTAAACATAGACAACTTTGTAACTCGTAACATATCAGTCATTGAAACTTGTTATAGTTTCTAAATACTTAGAAGAATGTTATTTTCAACATTTGTAATTTTTAAAACGCTCAATTCATAAGATCTAAAAAAAGTTTTTTCAAAATATCGTCATAAATACACACTTTTTACAAAAAGTGAATATGACCTTTTTTGTCAATAATTTAATTTCCTAAAAAATTGTTCCTATTATTTTTTCCTTTAATCTGCATATTTCATGAGATATATAAAAAAAACGCGATTGTATCGAAAAATGAACTTTGATCGTCTTGAAGCTCGTGTTCTTTTTACTTAAAAATAAAAACCAAATTCCCCACGTATTTTTTCACTAAAAAGAAGCTTTTTATGGGGCGTCTAAGAAAAATTATTTGTTAAAGACCACCCTAATATATATATTGTAACGAAAATGAAACTGATCTTTTTAAAAATTTGAAAATCTAGAGGCAAATATCTTCTTCTTTTGTTTTATAGAAACGTGACTAGAGTCAGTTTTTAACGACATTAAAACAGCGAACATCTGTATATCAATAAACTATCTTTCTTTGCCTTTTCTTAAACCGCTGTAAATTATGGTGTTGTTATTAATAATTTAATTGTGTTATTATTGTAATATAACAACGACGTAATTAGCAAAGTGTCTAACTCCATTTCAGAAAATCCTCCATTTATGCGAAAAAAAGTAACTGAAAAATTTTTTTTTCATCTAAAAATCAATTCCATATCTAGTATATGTATAATATTTTTGTCTAGGTTACTCGAATAATATTGTTTCTATTACTATTTGAAAATTGTACAGAATCACCTACTAAAAAATATTAAGTTAGACAATTTGCTGATTAGAACGTCGATAAGTGATATTATAAGTTACTGTTATTTCAATATATATAAGAATATTTAAATATACAAATGAGTATTTATTAAATACAAATAACGGTAAAAAAAAAACAAATTGTCTTCGAATTAATTTTAAAACTATTAAATAATTTCGTTATTTAGCTGTTGATATTTCTTATGACATAACAATTTATAATCAGATATTAAATATTTATATGATAAGTAATGAGAGTTTTAAAGTTTTTTCTGATTAAATACTCCAGAAAAAAAATCAAAATACTAATAATTGTATATCAGTCTAAAAAATTTAATATACATAATTTCATAATTCACGTGAATTACGGCAGACAATCTATATGTCCTGTATTCTTCATGTTCGCGACCGGTTTCCACCTATGATTCGTACGGACTCACTCGTGCATGTGAATAGTACACATAGATTTCTAGCCATTGATTTTCGTTAGATCTTATACATCTCCCCGAGTAATATAGATAATATAGATACTATATATACCCTCGGTTCAATTTGAACATCCACTGCTCTGCATATACCTGCACTCAGCTTTTTGTCTATAGTGTTACATACTGCAAAATTCTCTAATATTAATTTAATGTTTAAAACATTATTTTTATTGTTTATAAACAATAATTACTGATCCTGGTCACAGCACCACTGTTACATACTGAAAATTCTCAATATTTAATTAAAATATTGAGAATTATTTATAAAAGCCCAGGTTTGTCCTCATTGGAGTGTCCAATGAGATCAAACCAAACAAATGGTGGGCCCTGGTCGTCGATTATTTTATTAATTATTATTTTTATTTCATTTATGCGATTTAAACTATTTTCCGACCCGATCCTGGACAGCCGGTGGTAGCGCCTAAGACTGACTGTTTTTTCATTGTGAAAATATAATAAAGCGCAACAAAGTTGACAATATGTTGACGCTGCATCTCAGGTTTCCTGTGAAAGATTCGTCGTGATCGGGGTCTGATGCAGTCACCTGGTTATCGTAACCGATTTCCGTTACATCGGATAAAATTAATTTCAATTCGTAAAAAGTATAATAATGTGAATTATTGGAGTTGAGAATCAACACCGATGAAAAAATAATTTCATGTCACGCAAGCTCTTGGTGTCTCTTGGTACTAAGCTCTTACGATCATCCTTTACGCATAATAACCATTTGCTATCTACTTTCAAAATAACTTTCAGTCTGTCATCTTCGTTAATAGATATGTGACCATTGTCTAACGGAAGCACATGAGTTAGAGTGCGTACTTTTCTGAAATAACATTTTTCAAAATCATATTAATTATATTTTAGTCGTTAACAATTTAATTTACTTTACTGGATATTTTGATTGAGTATTAGCTTTTGAAGCAGCTGGAGTATTTGGTCTCGGTAGAGATGTTGAAATAATTCTGAGCTGAAATCATTCTTTTTTTTTTTTTAGAGGTAAAATTTATAAGGTAGTGAACGCAGAGGTGTTAAATGTATTCTTGGAGTGACATTATGATCTTGATTAATACGACTAGTGCGTCTAGATGATTTGTTAAATTTTAAATCCGTTGCTTTTGTTCGGCAAAATTTTGTTTGTTGCACTAGGAAATGATTTTTTAACAAGTATACCAGTAACAGTTTTATTTTTCATACCAGTTAGACTATTCGTTAGTTGTTTTATTGGTGATGTCAATAGTCAAGGAGTTTTAGATTTAGTAACACCATTAGGAGTTCTGAGTCGTGATGGTAATGTTGTATTATTAGATTCTCTATCACGAGTGTCATCTTTACCAACTATTAATTCCCATTTTTCTTGTAAACTTTTAAATTTTGATTCACCAGCGCCAGCATTATTTTGATTTTTATCACCATGATCATCATCATCATAATCATCAGCGTTTTTAACAGTTGATGTTCTGGTTATATTTTCACGATTATTAGCATAATTTAACGGAGAATGCTCTAAGCTATGAGTATACTCTTCAGAATTATCACAAGTTAATTTATCCAATACAGGAAACATTTTAGATCCAATAGCTATATTATTCCAATGTTTTTTCATATCATTTGTATTTTCAGCCTTGGTGATATAGTTATCAAAACCACAAGAACATGGTCGTATTTTTTTCGGACTTTGAATTAATATATTTTATTGTTTATCAAAATCATCTTTTGTCATAATAATATTATTATCATTTATTATAATATTATTAACATGACTAAAACTATTATGTAGTTGTCGATATTGAAATAAAAGATCTAATTGGAATGGACAAAATGCAAGTGGATCTAAAATACTAAGAACATTATCTTTTCATTTACGTGAATTAGCACAACCAATACTACAAATAAAAAAACTACTGCTAGTGTAATGTTTATGTAATATTGTTTCACGTATAAATAAACATGCAAACCATGCATACAATGCCTGTAAATTTAATAATCTAAATACAAACGCATGAAATTAGTAATCATTCAGTCATAAACTATAAACTATTGCACACCTCAAGCGCGAAAGCGCTAAAGGTGCTTTATGATCGCTCTAAATTTTATTTTTTTGAACTAATCAAGTGTTCTTGTTGTGATGATGTTTCAACAATTTGCCAAGTACTGTTAGCATATCAAAGAATAAAAATATCCAAGAAAAGTTTTAGCTTACGATCGTATTGTCAGAGGAATTACGTTCACTAATGACAAAGAACATATCATGATGATAAAAACTATCAAAATATGAAAATATGATGATAACTTTGAAGACACTAAAACTGATGAACTAACAAACACAATTTTTAGCAGAGTAAAGCTTTAAATAATAATATAAAATATTTTGAATTTGATATTAAAAAATTGATTATTGATGATAATTTATGTTTGATTAAATTATTTTTTAGAAAATTATGACAGGAGTTACTCATCATCGTAATAAACGACTGTATGCAACTTGTGAAAAAGTGTGTCATTTATGGAAAGAAACAAAAAATGAACCAGTAAAATCATTTCAATGGGGAGTTAATGGATTGTTAGACGTTAAATTTAGTACAAACAAATCTTCTTGCTGCCTGTTCGAATAATTGTAGTATTATTTTATACGACACATGAAATGTAGGATCCATGAGAAAGGTTGTTATGAAAATGAAAAATAAATCAACTTGCTTGGAATCCTATGGAAGCTTTCGCATTTACTTGTGCCAATGAAGACTACAAGTAAGTGGTTACTATTAATTAAGAATGAATTTTTTTTACTCCAAACCATTTAGCAGTAATCATCCCAATAATTACGCAGCAGTCGAGCTCTCTTTGTTTTAGTATAACAAAAACTGGACGACGGTTGAGCTTGCGGGTCAACTCCATAACTTGCCGCTGTTTTCAAGCTCTTTGGACTTGACATAATTTTTGTGAATACATTTTCGCGCTCGTCGAGTGTAAGTTTGAGCACTTTCGATTGCGACTTCAATCGGATTATTTAGTCCTAAAGTACTTAAGGAGTTATACCCCATAGCAACGTCTTATGCACCAAATGTGGATATTTTTTATGTACTCATGATACATTTTATTATTCACATTTGTGCTATGCATTGTAAAAAGAGAGAAAAATTGCGTAACCATTTCTTAAGAACATTCTCAGACAGTACCCTCCGATTTTTAAAAAATTTTAATGGCTTTCAACTGTCATATCGTATTAAAATGTTATTCATTAATTAAAAAAAACTTAAAACCTTAATTGAAAAAAGGAAAATGTAGTCGTAATTTAACCGAGGGATAGAATTTAAAAAACATTACTTGCAATTGATATCAGTCAGAAGTTAAACAAAATTTGTTGTATAATTTTAGCCTATAAAATTTGAAAATTAGAAATATAAAATTAACATGAAGATTTTACTGAAATTTATTTGACAAATTTCGTTCAGCTTCCAATTGATATCAACTGCAAGTAATTTTTTTTAAATTTATATCTTGACGAAATGACGACTAAGTTCTGCCTCTTCAATTAAGGTTTTAATTTTTCTTAAATTAATTAAATTTTAATACAATTGTCACAATTGAAAATTTTTAAAAAGTGGAGGGCACTTGTCTGAGAATGGTCTTAAAGCTATTCTCCGAGGGTGCCCCCGCTTTTTTTTCAAAAAATGTGGCGCTATCTGGCGACTGGCGGCTGCACTAAAAAAGTGCTAGAGTTGAAAAACTTTAAAATTAAATTAATATTATTTACAATAATCAGATGCAAAAAATATGAATTTTTAAATGAATTAAAAAATTAGGAATTTTTTTTTAAATCATTAGTTATTGTAAGCAAAATCTAAAATCTGAGATTAGAAAATAATATTTTCATTGACCTTGAACTGTCAATATCATATTTATTTTATATGAGTAATTAAAAAATAATTTGAATATTGATAAAAAAAAAGAACAACGTAGAAGTAATTTTAAAGACACGTAGAATATTAAAAAAATTACTTACAGCAATTACAAATACCCAGTTGAGCGTAGTTTCTTTAACAAATTTCAACATTATATTTGCCATTTAGTAATTTTATATTTTGACAAATGTAAACATCGGGCCGATCAGGCCTGTATTATTTTTTGGCTGCGTGCAGGGCGCTTAAATAGACTAGCGGGAAAAATTTAATTTAATAAATATTCATTTCTTTCAGAAATAGTAATAATAAAATTTTATTTAATTTATTAATAAATAAAAAATTACTTGCTGTTGATATCAATTGGAAGCTGAACGAAATTTGTAAAATAAATTTAAGTAAAATCGTCATGACAATAAAATATTATTGATAAATTAAACCAAATTTTATTATTACTATTTCTGAAAGAATTTAATATTTATTAAATTAAATTTTTCCCGATAGTACAGCCAAAAAATAATACAGACCTGATGTTTACATTTGTCAAAATATAAAGTTACTAAATGGCAAATATAATGTTGAAATTTGTTAAAGAAACTACCCTCAACTGGGTATTTGTAATTGCTGTAAGTAATTTTTTTAATATTCTACGTGTCTTTAAAATTACTTCTACGTTGTTCTTTTTTTTGATAAATATTCAAATTATTTTTTAATTACTCATATAAAATAAATATGATATTGACAGTTCAAGGTCAATGAAAATATTATTTTCTACTCTCAGATTTTAGATTTTGCTTACAATAACTAATGATTTAAAAAAAAATTCCTAATTTTTTAATTCATTTAAAAATTCATATTTTTTGCATCTGATTATTGTTAATAATATTAATTAAATTTTAAAGTTTTTCAACTCTAGCACTTTTTTAGTGCGGCTGCCGGCCGCCAGACAGCGCCACATTTTTTTGGGAAAAAGTGGGGGGCACCCTCGGAGAATAGCCTTAAATAGAGAAAGAATATGTGGTAAACAAATGAATTTCTAAAATAAAAAGCAACTTTTTTCAATAAAATATTTGGTTATTTCAATAAATATATTATTAAACGCAAGTAAATTGTGAATGCATAATTAAATTTGATAAGATATAATACTAAGTCTTTTAATCATTAATTAAATTTAACTTGATTTTCTCATCAGGTATGAAAAAAAATACACAGATCTATTTTTTTCTATTTCTTGGATTTACCTAGATCTAAGTCATTTGTTTCACGGGTCCTGATTACTTTTAATTTACGAAAATAATTTTTTTTATTAATATAAAGTGGATTCTATCGTAATTTTATTAATATAAATCTTGTTAATGCTTAATTTATCTATCTTCACCAACTGTTGCGAATTCATTTAAAGGTACTTGACCACCTTTTAAATTTAAAAATATCGTTTTGCACGACTCATGATGCGAAACATCAGAGTGTGCTTTACGATCGAAAAAAAATTTTTTTTTTTTTTTTGCATTTTCTCAATCTTTATACTTATAAAAATCACCTCCAAACAATTTTTTTTTTCAAAATTAGAATTCTAATATAAAGAAATTAGTGAAAGTGTGTGCGCGCTTCTGCATTTTATGCTTGCGAGCAAAAACTTTAAACGCATTTTTCTCGAATCTACTGGACAGATTCCAATGCTTTTGGTCTAGTTTTGTTCGTTGAGATGTTTTGTATGAAAATGCACCACATTTTGTAAAAAAAAAAACTATTTATAACTTTTTTTTTTAGCAGAGAAAAGTGAAAAACAGGTGTGTTTTTTCAAACATCCGACATTTTTTGTATTTTTTTCATTTTTGGCTAATTGTGGTAGATTGTCACGTAAGGAACCTTACCTTTCTTTTGAAGGTGCCGTTTTGTTTTTTTTGTTTCAAATTCACCAATCACCAATCCTGAGATTAACAGTCCGCCGTACAACACCATTTTTTTAAGGCCTTAACTTTGGTGCCTCCTGGATAATTGTTAAAAAAGAAAATTTAAAAAAATCAAGTATTTTTGTATTCTATAAGCTTCAAATAAAAGTTTTAAAAAAAATCATTGTAATATCGTGTACAGAGTCTGAAAAAAAAAATTCTTGAAAATGTTGTATTTTTTAGTTTTCTAAGGTGGCCAAGTACCTTAAATTCAGTGTATACATTGAATATAAATTTTTAAAAATTTGCTCTGAAATACTCTATTCATTCTGTGTGTAGAGAGATTTTTTAAAACCACAGCTTTGAGTAAAATTAGAATTGAAAACTTCCGACTAAGTCATTCACGAATTTTTACGGTCAAATATGAGCATAAAACATTACATGCTTACAAAGTTTTTATTCTTTATAAAATTAAATTTTATTTTCAACTTTTTTTCTCTAACAAAAATGAGTGAAATCAGCCAAAAAACAGATTTCATCTGTAAAAAAGTGCGTCAATTATGCATCTATCGTAGTAGAAATTTAGAATTAAAATAACTATCAAATATCTGAGCGGTATATGAAAATTTTTGTTCAATTTAAGTCAACAATAGATATTGATTTGTTGATTTCTCGTTCAGTGAAATTTAATGAGAAGTTAAAAATTTTTTATGTGTTTCTTAGATATAATTTTTATATAATATAACAAAAAATAAAATTCAAAAATAATATAAATGAATTTGATGAGTCAGTATTAGCTTAAATAAATGAATATATAACCGACTCGTCAAGTTCATCTGTATTATATTTTTTTTTATATTATATAAAAATTATACCTAAGAAGCACAGACAAATTTTTAATTTCTCATTAAATTTTACTGAACATGAAATCGAAAAATCAGTATAATTTGTTCATTTAAATTGAACAAAAACTTATTAAAATTTTTGGGTGCCGCTGAGATACTTAGTTATTTTGAATTCAAACATTTTTACTTCGATAGGTGCATACTTGACGCCCTTTTTTACAAATGAAATCTATTTTTTGGCTGATTCAATTATTAGTTAAAATTGCATAATTATTCAAACGGTCGCTTTTTTAATGGGCATTGACATGATTAAATTTAAAAAATTGAAAAAATTTTTTCTATTCAATTTTATATATGTGTAAGTATATAATCATATATGTAAGACTGTGATTGAGATTGATACTATCGCGCGTGCGCGTGGCTTTCAAGAAAGATAAAGCGAGGTCAATGGAAAGTGGCATAATCGCGGATGTGGATCGCCCAAGGAGAGCAGAAGAGATCCTTTACCTTTCTTATGTAACTATTCACTTGATGCGTCTTCTCGTGCTTACAAGATTAAATTTATAGAATAGTATCAACGAACTTCTTTACCTGGTAACAAATATAATAACTTTCAACCCCTCAATTCTGCTTTAGGCACCTATTATTTTTTTTTCTTTTCTTTATTTTTGAGGACAATAAAATCAGACTAAAAAAAAATCTAGTCAACCCAATAAAGAAAAAAAATTTAAGGAAGTCTGGTATCTATTCAAGCTTGAAATGAACTTGACCTTGAGACAGAGTTACGAATATTTTATAAAACCGATCAACCATTGGATGTAAATTTTTAAATATCATCACTATTGTACCGTAATGTAATAAAAATGTATCCATCATTTAATTTTTATGGTCTAAAATTTTTTAAACCTATTCAAGTGTCAAAAAATAAAAAATAAATTATTGCCGCATATAACGACGTCTGCCAAATCCACGGGACATTATTGTCCGAGGTCATTCAACGCAAGTTGAATGTACTTTCAAGATAGTCTATATATGTATTATACATCATTTCTATTTGCAAGTATTAGTTACGAAAAAATTAAACTACACTTATAGAAGAAAAAAAGTTTCATTACTATCAAAAATTTTAATAACTCTAAGAAAATTTTAATTACAAAAACTAAAAATTATGTAAAAAAAAAAAAAAAAAGGTGAATAAAAGCCTTGACAGAGATTGAACTTGATCAAGAAAAAAATATATATACAAATTATTTAATACGAACAATTAAACATTGAATTATTTAACTTATCGTATGATACACGTTATCAAAAAATAAATAAATAAAAAAGAGAATGAAAAAAAAAAGGAAAAGGGAAAGATAAGATAAAGAGAAGGTGAAGCAATAAAAGACGTAGATAAAAAAAAAGGTAATAAAATAATATAACCATAAAGAAATATGGTGAAGGATTATCCTGTTAAGTATCATTATCAAGAGAATTTAGAATTGAGGAAAGAAAACTAATGAAAAGAGAGGACAACTAAACAGTAACTGCGGCATTCTTCTTCGACACGAATGAACACTGAGGAGGGGACTCGACTCTTACATTATATTAGTGTCGGGCAGCCATAAGAACTTACGAAGGAAAGAGAATGCAACGAGTCCAACGAAGATACAAGTTCATATCCAAGGAAATGTAGGACAATGTCCCGGAGTAACCTCCATCAAGGATGGACTTTTATACTCATACATACAGGTGTTGTTATATTATATATATACACCTTTCACATCAGTGATTCATTTTACATCCTAAACACTTACACAACCCAACTGGCATGTCCTCGACGTCTGATGTTATGCGGGCCTCAATCTTACCGTGAATCTCAAACTCTTAGGTCTTCCTGATTGAGAGCACCATCCTCTATCAGCCTCGTCTAATCCTCACCATAGCAAAATTTATAACTATATAGTTATATGCCATAGCTAAGACTTCTTTAGACCTTATAGACTAAGATGCAGGTACACGCACTTGTGTGTTTTTTTATTTTTAATTTGCTTTTTTTTTTTCATAGACGAGACGTGGCCCGAGGACGTTTGCAAGCGAGGTCGATGCCATCGAGTAGTCAAGACGAACAAGCTTAAGCTAAGAAGAGTAAAGAAGAGAATAAGAAAATAAAAGAGAAGAGAAAAAGGCTGTTTGACTATTGACTAACTTCCCGGTTTGTCTTGGAAGAGATCGAAGGTCGAATTTATTCGCTTGGCAAAGGTCGAGGGACCGAACCAGCATAATCATGATCATGGATTTTAATATATCGAGTAATCAATTATTTCAATAAACTTCATCTATTTATGCGGGACTTGGAGTAGTAAAAGACATTATAAATTTCCGCGTAGAGGAATCTTATAATTTGTTCTATGCGTATAAATATCAAGTAGATATATATACATAAATATATAAGATCTTAAAGGATGAGAATCAAGAGTGTTGGATAATTTATATTCCGTGAATTCTCATTAAATTTCAAGAGCTTTGAATTTTTTTCGAGTTTGAAATTTAGAAGAAACATAATATGTTAATTGTATCTGGTATTTTTTTTATTTTTTGCAAAGCTAATGTATTTTAGACTAGGGTTTTTACGATAGTAATCTTCAGGAAGGTTAAAATTAAAAATATTTATGATGATTATAAAATAGTATTCCAGTCAAAGTAATTAAAACCGTAATTCGATTTGTATTAATTGTAAAATTTAACTTAATTTTCTCAATGAAAATTTTGAAAACTTAACATAAGAATTTACTGTAACTAAGTACAAATTATTATTGTTTTAGTAACTTTTTTTTTCATTCATAAATCAAAAATGTTTTTATAAAATAAATTGTAATATGTATATTAGATAATTATAACTCACAACATAAGAAAAGTTCATTAAGAAAAAAATACGGTATTATGCGGGTATTGTATTTGTATAGGAAACAAAGTTGCATGGCTGGCTGGTAATAGTTCTTGACAGCAGTGCATTCTCACCACGAAACGAAGGTCAGTTACCACAGAGTCGTGGAAGTAGTCCATGGTGAAGGTTTTATATACTTCCGCTATATTGCATTAACACTTTCAAGTGCAGATAGATAAAATTATGAATTTATTTATAAATAATGTAAAGGATAAAAATAAAGTTATTAACGTTTAAATACTTTTTTTTTTTTTACTTATATGCGTACATATACATATAGGGGAGGGCCGGGAAAAACGGGGTAAAAAAAATACTAAAGTTTCGAGGACTCAAATACGCTAAATATTTTTTTTTTTTTTATGACAATCAAAGTAAATAGAAAAAATTTTCAGTTGCCGTTGAAAAAAAAAATTACATTTCTGCGGGCAAAATGGGGTACCCCCTAAAAAAGGTAAAAAAAAAACTGCATTTTAAATGAATTTGATTAAATTACATTTTTTTGTAAGTAATTTACACGAAGAAAAATAATATTTTACATATAGTTATTTGACATAAACAAAGAAAAAAAAAATTTAACAGTTTTTTTTAAAAAACAAAAGTCATTAATATTTTTCGACTGAGACTTGACTTTTAAAAAAGTTTAAGAAAAAAAAATACAAAATAATGCTCAATTCTATTCACAAAAGTGATTTTGGAATGTTTAAAAACCATTTAAAAAAAAAATTTTTTTTTATAAAATAATATATATATATATATATACATGATATCGAATTATTCGATTCGAACTTCAAATTAAAATATTCGTAAATTTCAGAATAATTTCAAAATTTTCTTTTGAATGACTTATTAATTGTAACATTTCTTCCAATAATTCAAATTTTTGTCAGAGATAAATAGAGCTCAGATACGAATCTACAAAAAACTTATTTTTTGTTGCTTTAAAAATTAAGATCTCCATTAAATAGAAATTGAACATTTGAACGCAGATCAGAGTTTTCTCGATTCAAATCAAGTAATTTGAAAAGTTACAAATAACTCGCAAATTTTCGCATACCCCTAATATAAATCTATAATATAGCGTGATAAATAATTGTCAAAGTTTGTGTTCTTGAAAAGCCGCAAAGCCGGTGGCAATATTCTTTACCCAAACTGACCCCTTACCCCTTAAATATTTCTTTATGTATTTATACACAGAAAAAAAAGTTATCTTGAGTCAAGAAAATATTTTTGAAGACAAACGTTTTCGGGAACCAAGTCAAGATTTTCTTGAGCCAAGAGAATTTGTCTTGGTCGGAGAGGATTTCTACTTTATCTGAGAAAGTTTAGGTCTCCAAAAAAATTTTCTTGAATCAAGAATATTTACCTTCAGTCGAAAATTTTTTTTTTTCTGTGTATATGTATGTTAGAATTCAAGTATAAATTACATATTGAAAATAAATTTATTGTTTAATGAATAATGTTTGACAGCTTTAATACAGCTATAAAACGTCCTTGACTTGTTAAAGAAGTGAGGACAGGTCTGAGTTGTTTTACTTATCAGGATCCATAAAAGATAAACTGGATATAGGGATGAAAGCCATATTAGTCTTTAAAAACAACGTAATTCTCAATATACATAAATATACAAACATTTATTTGTTTGGCTTAACTTAAAGTTCTAAATATAATTTATTCTCTAGGACTACTTGTTCTCCAGACAAACATCCTCAATATTTTCTTTATTACACAAATTTCATACGGTTGTAAATAAAAAAAATAAAAAACAATGATATGCACTTTTTTATTCCCGTATTCTTAATCCGTTAACTATTGGAAGTAACGTAAAATTCAAAACGTTCGTAATTACCTTTCGTAAATGTAATTTGGTATTTCTGTTTATAATTTTATTTAACGCTTATTATTATTATTGTTCATTTCTAATGATAAATTATATTCATTCGTACTGGACTTCGTAACATAAGATTGATGATTATCTTTTAAAGTATATTGGAAGAGAGGTAGAGAACAAAACGGGCCTCCAGAAAATTTTTTTTTTTAAGCTTTACGTAGCCGCAACATAGATGTCATAATTGATGCCACCCAAAATAGCGTAAAAAAATGTTTGAATCTAAAATTAGCTATAAAAATTTTCACAATTAATAATTAGAAGTAAATTTATAATTACGTTTTTCGATGCTTATTTTCAACACAGATTTATTTTTATTATGAGAACAAAAAATTAAATTTAAACTCAAGATTATGAACAATTAGAAAATAGTTTATAATTTTTTGAGGGAACATATTTTGCTTCACAACTAATATTTTATTTTTTTATTCCCCCTTCCTATACTTTTTTCTGATAATTATGTATATGTATATGTATATGTATATGAGAATGGTCGTTAAAAATTAAATTTTCTCTGACGCTCCATAAAAAGCTTCTTTTTAGTGAAAAAATACGTGGGGAATTTAGTTTTGTTTTTAAGTAAAAAAAACACGAGCCTCAGGACGATCAAAGTTCATTTTTCGATACAATATCGCCTTTTTTTTTAACTATCTCATGAAATATGCAGATTAAAGAAAAAAATCATAGGAACAATTTTGTAGGAATTTAAATTATTGACAAAAAAGGTCATATTCACTTTTTATAAAAAGTGTGTATTTATGTGGATATTTTGAAAACTTTTTTAGATCTCATGAATTGAGCGTTTTTTAAAAATTACAAATGTTGAAAGTAACATTTTCTAAGTATATAGAAACTATAACAATCATTAATGATTGATATGTTACGTGTCACGAAGTTACCTATATTTAAAAAAAAACGTTATTTTTAAAATTCGTATACACATAAATACACATTTTATAAAAAAAATAAATATGACCTTTTTTGTCAAGAATTTAATTTCCTACAAAATTGTTGCTATAATTTTTTCCTTTAATCTGCATATTTCATGAGATATTTAAAAAAAACCGCGATTGCATCGAAAAATGAACTTTGATCGTCCTGAGGTACGGGTTCTTCTTACTTAAAAAGATAAAACCAAATTCCCAACGTATTTTTTCACTAAAAAGAATCTCTTTATGGGGTGCCCGAAAACTTAATTTTCAACGATCAACTTAATGTGTATACTTGTTTTTGTACTACAGTTCCATTTTTCGCTATTTCTGAAAGGCGTGAAAATTTATATAAATAATTTAATAAAAGTTTTTTTTTATTATAACATATATTATACTGTAATTATTATTTTTTTTTGTTTCAGGGTGGTGATAGAACATGGGAATGTAGTTCAATGACAGCGTAGCCTTAACCCATAAGAGTCGGAGGCTTTTATTATGAATGAGAAAGTTGAACTCGCGGAACGATGAACCTTGCTTGCGTACCGCATATAATACATATATGTTTATACAGGTGTATGTACATACTATACATATCATCGTCATCTTCATCTTTATAACACGAAGACGTAAATCATGCGATGACGACTGTGCGGATATACGTCAATAGGTATCTTCTTGATTTCTTCATCTTTCAAGACAAAGTACCAAACTTATCAGTTACCTTAGAAAAAATTTTGCTGTAAAAATGATAGTTCATTTAAATTCATAAAAAACTTTAAGTATTTACAAGTTAAACGTAAAATTTATCTTTACTGTAATTTGAAAGACTTCAAAAACTAAACTAAAATTAAATATTAAAATCTCATTCTAATGATGGTTAAAATAATGATAATTATAAAACTGTGTGATAATGCTATAAATAAAATATAATAACTTTGTTTATTTAATTTTATATAGTTTCATCGTCAGTATTCGAGAACGTGATTGAACGAAAGTATCACGGTAAACAGTTTTGTTGTTCTGGATCCCCGGGTTCACTGCTCGCTTCCTCTTTCTCCGCTATTTTCTATACGGCTTCTTGCGTACCTGGTTTCTACATCTACAATTGATGCAAAAATTTTACTCAAAAGGCTCACTTTTTATTATTATTTTTTATTTTCTTATCATCAAACATCATCATTTACTAATATCAATATTTAAATATATAGTTTCATAATTACATATATCTCTATCATATAATATTGCGTGTCTGTCTGACAAATGATTGAGATTTCTAGATTACTCTTATTACTGCTTCTATTTTTAACAAAATTTAATAGTACACGGTAAAGAATACTCCGCATATGTGTTAAAAACAGTCTGTGTTAAATTTTTTGTGTTAAATCAACACATTTCACTGTGTTACTTAAAAATTTTAATTCGATCTACGATTTAACACATTAAAAATATTACCTACCACGTAAATCGAAATTATTAACATTCATTAAGTGTTACTTTGGAATTAATACAAAATTTATCTGAAGAACTTAATCGATAGTCACGGAAAAATTATTACACAATTGAAAGTGAATTTGATATTTTTTGAATGTCAATTTAACTTAAAAATTTTTATTATTAATAAATTAAATTTACCATTTATGAAAGCCGGAAATGTTTTATCATACTAATCAAAAAGATTTAGTCATATTTACTATATATAATGTAAAAATGATTTTTTCGCTAAATAAAAATTTGGTTTTTTCAAAATAATTAATGGATTTCCCATTGACACCTGGTCTAAAACACTACGTGATTTTTTAAAAATTTTGGCTCTAATAAAAGCATTATTCACTGTCAAAAAATAGTTTAATGAAGAACAATAATTGTTATCACTTTTGAAAACCTCCGAATAATATGTAAATTATTTTTAACTAATGTCCATGGTATAAAAATAAAATGTTTATCATTTCTTTTTTGTATTGCCACTGACATTTCAAAAGTATTAAACTTACTTCTCGTATTACCCGAATTTTTTGATGAGTGTGAGTGTAGTAGGCATAAGACAAACTTTAAATTATAAATAAATAAATAAAGTAAATAATTAATAAAATAAAATTTAAAAAATTTCGAAATTAGTAAGTGCGTTTTTTAAAAATATTATTTTTTTAATTATTTATTTTATGTAGTTATAATTTTTAATTTGTCTGATGTCTGCTACATTCACATTCGTAATTTTTTGTGTTCAAGTTTTAACACAAATAGTCTGTGTTAAGAAATAATACAGTTTATTTTTGAGGGCCGTTTTTAACACACAAATTATGTTGGATTAACACAATATTTTTTACTTTGTAGTATTTAAATCATTTTTGTTTTTTAAATATAAAAACAAAACAAAAAGTGAATTTATGATAAGAGTTAATTTCTTATGACTTATGATGGTATATACAACTGGAACAGAGAAATTGCGTAAACTTTCATTAATTGTTATCAGAAATGTTGTTGATAAATTGTTTTTAAATAATAGTTAACTCATTATTTAATCAATTAACAATATATATAAGTATGATTTGTGGCTACTGCTCTATTTTTCGGACATTTAATGCTTTATTTTAATTAGTGAAAAAGTATATAATAAAAGTTCCATTGTAACAGTGTGATAAAGGTATCTTTGCACACAATTAAATAATGAATTATGTTATTGCTTCTTTAACAAATTGTTTTATCCAAATTTTCGAAGTGTCCAAAACTGGTCCTAAAGTGGCCAAAAACGGTACTTCTACCCTAAATTGATAAGGGGAAAATTGATAATTAATATTAATAATTGTTGTAGACACTTTCATCAGTGATGACAACTGGAAAAATTTTCTAAACGCAATTAGGACAAACAAATGACGTGACATTACCGTTAACTAGTGAACCAACATTGATACCGAAGCAGTATGTTCACATGACTTTTGTATTACGTCTCAAGACTTGACCGGTGGCCTAATCACAAGGATATAAGAATACAAGTTACAAGTCGTGTACAAGTAAACAAAGTAAATGGAAAGTCAACCCGTTATTATTGTTCACAACGTTATACTATCAATGTCATATTATCTATTTAAATTTAATCAATCATATATTAATTTATCTAATCATCATAAATTAATTTATTATGTCATAAAAAATAATTTAATAAAAATTATAATACATGTAATAGAAGTCTTACTTATCTAAAAAAAATATTTTCAAGTAATTTTAATGATAATTTATTTAAAATACTTAGTAAAAATTTATAAATAACATTTTTCTCATTTGCTAGTTCTGATATTGAATTTATTCGAAAAATTTTCGTAAATTATTTTCTCTCAAGTAATACGGCGTTCACAAACCTTGATATGAAATTTTGTTTCACAGTCCTTAATTGTTATTCCTCTTGCCAAACAGCTCTCTTCAGCTTCAGCTAAATCTTTTATTGCATCAATATTCTGATACCCAAAACGTCTCTGGCACACGTGTGTATATAGTTTTTTTACCTTTCACTTAAAAACTTTTTGTTATAAGTTGCCAGAAGATTTCACGGCAGCCCTTAGCTCGTTGTCCTTGAAAATATTATAGTCTTCGCGCTCAAGCACATCTCTGGCTAACTTTTTTTTATTCGAATGAGTATGGGTTTGCGTTTATTTTGGGTAACACATATATGTAATACTAAAGTTATAAAAGACACCTTTATCTTGTCATTATAGAAAAGACAATTTATGATACATTGTTTTAAGTTATTCATTTATTTTTTCACTAGCCAAACTTCAGTAAAAACTTTTTTTTTCTAAATTGGAGATGAGGCAAAATTTTGTATACTCATTATCTTATTGATTTAAATTTAAAATCCATTAGAGCAATTTCAGTCTATTATTTTATTAACTATTGGAGTTTATTAATCATTGTTCTATTTCTCAAACCATATGCATTTTTTTTTGTATATTTATTTTAAATTTTTACAAAGCAAAGAAATAAAATTCATTTTATTTTTCTTTATCTTAAAGGGAATCACTAGTTCGACCCCCTCAAAAAACGATGATTTTTGGTAATTCTTTTAAAGAAAACTACTGCATGGAATGTTTCAATGTTTTAAGGATATATTTGTGGATGTATAATAAATACGAGACAAAATTTTTGGGCCAAAAAATTCAAAATTCAGCGAATTATTCACAATCTCCCAGCACTCGAAAATAAGAGTCCCCCTACTGATGCAGTGATAGCGACCTTCACGGTGCATTAAATAAAAAAATCGGTCTATCGGTTGACCCTGCGGGACAACCCCAAAACTTCCCGCAATTTTCGAGCTCCTTGAGCAGGAAAACATTGTTGTGAATACATTTTTGAGCTCTTTGAGCTCGAAAATACTGCTGTATGCCATTGTTTTCGGAAAAAACTGTTTTTTAGCATTTCTTTCTCCCACGATATCTTATCACTGATAGAAGTATTTATTTGATATTAATAATGCATTTATTTGAAACAGCTTTTCAGCCTTATTTGGCTGAAATAAGCATTTATTTGCTTCAAATATAGATTTATTAATAGTTAATAAATCTCATATTTGAGTGAACATCACTGTGATTTTCGACTATAGTGCCACTTTCTGTTTACAATACCTTCCAGTATACTATCTAGTGTAACAAATTCAAAATATAATCAACTAAATATTATTTTATAAATAAAAAAAATGCTGAAAATTTTTCGAATTAATTACTGTGCGTATTATTTTCTTTAAAAAAATAAACTTAAATGGAACTAAATTATTTGTCATAATCCTACTTAATTAGCTTCATGTGTCATTTCCTATTCAAATAAGCCATTTATTAACTATTAAGAAATATTTATTTGATTCAAATAAATCTCCGTTAATAAATCATTTGTTAACTATTAATAAATATTTATTTGGTTCAAATGAATTCTTCTATCAGTGTAAGAACGAATTAACCGATTGAGATGATTGAGGCGGCAATCGACGCGTTTCATTGAATTCTTGTGCTAAATAGATTTCGGAATTGATCGATCGAGCCATTTCTGAAAAATTTGATAAAAACTGAAAAAAAAAATTTTTTTTTTTGTTTTACTTCCATATCTTAGAGTCTATTTGATCGATCGATTTTAAATTTTCAGAAAAGTTTACGGCCAACAAACTCTTTCGATTGCCACCTCAAACATTGTAATCGGTTAGTTCATTAAAAAGATATTAAGAGTTTACATCCATACACACACCCACACACACACACACACACACACACACACACACACACACACACATACATAGATACTCGGACATCCTTCTGAAAATAGTCAGAATAGCTTCCTAGGACCTCAAAACGTCGACATCCGATGAAAACTCGATTTTCGAAAATCGGGGTGAAACCAATAACTTCCCGAATTTTTGAAAATTAGTAATTTTCTTAGCGGGAAGTTAAAAACCAAAAAGTTTATTAAACTAGAAGATATTTTCCGTATCATGACCTTCGGGTTAAGAAAAACATTGAAATTTAACAAAATGGCGAAGTTTTTAACAAAAATTTCAAATTTTACGCAAAAATTTGATGATTTTTGGCCTGGCAAAATTACATTTTTGATTCGATCGAAAAACTGGTTCGTACGTAGAAACATATATAAAAGAAACTGCAATTCAAATCAAATCGATTGGATGATTTGTCTTCGAGTTATAGATGCAGTAATTTTAAAAAATGTATTTTTGAGAATCGATAAGCGGCTGCTCTTCAGATGGCTGTAACTCAAAAAAACTGTTTGAGATATGGACTAGAAATTGTAGTCTATGTTATTTTTAAAGATATAGACTATCAAAATATGGAAAAAAAAATGAATTGATTTTTCAAAATTGCACACTAATAGTGGTCTCTCTTAATTTTCAAGACTGTTATATTTTGTTACTTTACAAATTATTGACCCAGTTATTTTTACGTCTATTGTATTCATTTGAAATTTTCCCTCTTACTAAATTTAACATAAAATCGCCTTCTAATCTGCTCTCTAAACTGATAATTAGAAGTCTAAAAAATAATTCAAATTCAGCATTATTGTCAGTCATTGTTATTGCCAAGACGACACAGTTAAGATACAAGTTTTCGATAGATCTCAGGTATCGACGTAATCTATGACATTAAAATAACCTTGTTACAAGTGACCTTTTTGTGCCTCATATATTGTTGCATCATTACGCCAACATCTTTGTTTATAAATAAGCTACGAATTGTATTTATAGCTTTATTTATTATTTTTTTTTTCGGAATAAAAAAACCAAGAGGATTTTTGGTAATATAAAAAATTTAAACAAACAAGAAAAGAAAACAAAATCTGCTTACAATTCAGGATAGCCCAGATTTCTTGATTTACTTATATGATAACGAAGAAAAATAAATAATTATTTGTCTTGAATCTTAAAGCCACGTCAATAGCACTGATAAACCAATAATTATACTATAAATAGATTGTTTAAATTAAAATGAGAACAGTTCATTAATAATTGAACAATGCAATGAATAAATTTAATGAATTAACTCTTGTGTCATTGATGAATATAATCCATGATGGATTGTCAATATATATATATATATATATATATATATATATATATATATATACATATTAACTTGCACATATTTATGTGTATATATAAATAAATGCGTGCCTATATATCCAGGAACTGCAGTGCGTGACCTAGTGCCGTTGCAAACGTTCTATCTTCGAACTAGGCCTTTCACGTTCCCAACTAAGTCCACATCAAGTTGCAGTGAGTGTATACAGAGAAGACCCCCGCTTTCGTTGTATATAGCCTTCACTGTATCAGACATTTGTTATTATATGGGGATGAATCCACGCTCACCCAACACATTAATTTCCCCGACTCTCTAAGTGTTTTTTATTTTAGTGTCAATGACTTTTATCGTCAGTCTTCCAGTTCATTTTTATATCATTCATTGAACTTAAAAAGGAAAATATATATATATATATATATATATATATATATAAATTTATGTACATTTATTTCGATTGGCTAATTTTGAAAGAAAAAGAAATTAAAAGATCGAAAAAAAAAGGTTTAACTTTTGATTAACTCTTGATATCGTTATTCCGTTAGAATTCGGGCTAAAAACTATAGATTGGGAGGAATATTACGTAAGAATACCACAGCCCACATTTAACGGTATCTGATACAGTACCGCTAGAGACAAATTTGTTTACGAATATCTTTTGATTTTAGTTGGCGTATGTATATATAAGAAGTTACGCTATGAATTAAGTGAGCTAAAAGAAAAAGACAACTCATGGCTCATGTATATCAGTGTATACATCATAGTACAATCTATATGAGCGATGTAATGGATGAGTGTATAAAAGAACGAGGGTCAATGCCTCGTATACGGAGCAGTACTTGCCGACTTTCCGTATTTAGTGAGATACTCACCTGAGATTCGTGACCGTACGCACAAGTAATAAAAACGAATGTGTCACGAGAATTTCCTTTTCAAACTAAGCCGATTTGTCACATTTCATTTATATTAATAACAGTTATGCTTATTAATTATTTATTTGTTAGGAATTTTAAAAATTTTAGCTTTGATTTTTACTATGGCACGGAAAATCGGCAAAACTTTTGAAAAATATTTCCATAATTATTATACAATTTATGAAAAATAGTTCAGTAGGTTTACGCGCTTTTTTTCTACAATAAATAAAATAAAATTGCTTAGAAGAAAAATTTTTATTTGTTATGAAAGAGAAGTTTAATGTAAGTAAAGAAAACAATCTGTCTGGTGACCTGATAATGTCTTTGATTGGTGGCAGCGGTAAAAAAAAAATAATAACAATGAAAATAAATTTCCATTTCAAATTTTATCGGTAAAAAATAAAATATTCTCGGGTATGGGCTTGCATCAATTTGGTGCATGCGTATAAATTTTATAGAGAAAGGAGTAGAGAGAAGATCATTCTTACAAGTTTTCGATGTATACCGGGACTTGATTTAAAAATTTATATCATAATCTATAAATAAAATAAGAGTATTTATTTAATTAATAGTAAATAGTTATTTTATAATATAAATAAATCTATTAATTATTCGTATTATAATATTTTACATGGACAAAGTATTAAAAATACTATCAAAATATTGCAATGTAAATTAAATAATTTTTTTTCAGCTTCAGAGGAACCACTAGTGTAACAGCGTGAAAAAACGATGATTTTTGGGGATTTGTTCAAAGAAAACTACTGCATAGAATGTTTGTGGATATATTATGAATACACGATGAAATTTTTGGACTAAATTTCCGTACCGTGAACCTCGGGCTAAGAAAAAAATTGAAATTTAACAAAATAGTGAAATTTAAAAAAAAAAATTTCACATTTTATGCGAAAATTTGATGATTTTTGACCTGTCAAAATTACATTTTTAGTTCGATCAAAAAACTGGAGGTTCATGGTACGTAGAAACATATATAAAAGAAACTGAAATCCAAATCAAATCGATCGGATGATTTGTCTTCAAATTATAGATGCAGTAATTTTGAAAAATGTATTTTCGAGAACCGATAATAAGCGGCTGCTCTTCAGATGGCTGTAACTCAAAAAACTATTCGAGATATGCACTAGAAATTGTAGTATAATATTCCTCCCAATCTATAACCAAAGTTTGTAATTTAATTTTATTTTTATGGGGTTATATATATAGTTAAGATTCTTCTCCATAATTTAATTAAAGTCTGGTTAAAAATTCCGATTCAAAATTTTGAGTCGTTGCAAAAATTTACATAAATATAATATGCATTCGTCATTTTACAATTACAAATGATTAAAATATAGCTCCCAAGGATCTTAAAATGTTAACGTCTGATGGTAACTCGATTTTAAAAAATTAGACTGAAAATGAAAACTTGCTTAAGGGGGACCCCACCAGTGTGAAATTTTGTAAAATAAAAATTTTTTTTTTTTCCATATTTCGATAGTCTATTCCTTCGAAAATAGCATACTAAAATTTCAAGTGCATATCTCGAATAGTTTTTTTGAGTTACAGCCATCTGAAGAGCAGCCGCTTTTATCGGTTCTCAAATTATTAACAAAAAATTTTTTTTTATTTCCCGTTACGTTATGAGCTCTGTAATGTTTTTATCATATTTTAGGCCAATATGTGATAGTGGGGTAAAATGGACCATTAAAAAAAAAAATTGTCACAAAACCATTAACTTAACGGAAAAAAAAAAAATTTTTTTTTCGTTACAATTTTTCTTTTGAGTGGTTCATTTTGCCCTACATATCACATATTGACCTAAAATATAATAAAAACATTATAAAGGTCATAACTTGACGGAAAATGAAAAAAAAATAATTTTTTTAAGTGGCCCATTTTACCCCACATATTGGCCTAAAATATGATAAAAACATTATAGAGGTCAAAACTTGACGGAAAATAAAAAAAAAATTTTTTGCCTAATTTTTGAAGAGGGCCTTTGTGCCCCAGGCTCCCCTATTTTAATTTGATAAACTTTTTGTTTTTTTTATTTCATACACTGTGGAGGTCGCTATCACTGTACACTGAAAAAAAAAAATACTGTTTTCAAGTATCTGCGTGCTTGAATCATACCGAGTAAATATTTGTTTAATTATAGTAAAAATATACTCCAACCAAGTAATATTTTCTTGATTTAAGAATTTTTATACTAATTTTAAGAAAATATTCTTGGTTGAAGTACATTATTTCTAAGATTAAACAATTAATTTACTCGGTACGATTCAAGCACGCAGATACTTGAAAACAGTATTTTTTTTTCTCAGTGTAGCAGTGGGGGGACTTTTTTTTTTGGGAGACTTGGGAGATTGTGAACAACTCGCTGAATTTCGAATTTTTCGGTCCAAAATTTGTATCTTGTATCCATTATATATCTACAAATATATCCTTAAAATATTAAAACATCATGCAGTAGTTTTCTTTGAAAAAATTTCTAAAAATCACCCTTTTTTCAGGTGGCTACACTCGTGGTCCCCCTTAATTTAAAAAAAATTTTCATTTTCTCATCAAGAAGTTGAAAATATTTCTTACGAATACGCTTCTTCAAACGTATCAATGATCAACAATAAATAAAAATAATGCGTTGAGTTTCAACATATATATTGGAGTAAGATTGTTGGGTTTAAAAATACAAAACCCAGTATGGATCTTTTTAGATAATCGCAAGACACGGAAGTGGGGTGAAACCTGTCATGCCAAACTGTGAATTAATTCGGTGATAGTGGCAGCGGTAAAACTCGATGATTATCGATTGTGTTATTTGCAACATGTACATTTATAATATCGATTATATGTGGCCTATAATCTCGACAACCATTCTCATTTTTGTTGATCATCTTGACGATCGTCGTTGACGACATTGCCTGCGTTCATGTCTTAGTCTTAACTCCGGACTCGCGTTTACCATCGAGTCCTCGTTGTGTTATTCAGTTGTGTTGGCACGTGACCGTCTTGCGGTTTTGCGATTTGCCGATGGCCGTTCGTTGGCATGCCGACGAGTTAATGTAAGTCTGAGATCGGCACAACACGCGCAGAAACAGAACGGTCGACGACCCCCTGAAAATACTCTTACGCATCGTGTGCCACTTCACTTATAACGTTCGTTTCGAGTGACCGAGCTACGGATTCGCGTATATAACGTATATATATATAAATATATGTATAGCGTTGTAGTACATATAGCAGACGCGGTGAAAAGAGAGAGGCATTACGACTTTGTGCGTATACTTCATGTTTTGTAGATATATATATATATATATATATATATATATACATATATATGTGTGCATTGTAAATCTTGCAACTTGGATCTCATACTTTTTATTTTTTGTCAACATCACTACTGGACGGTCAATGCAAAAAGACTCTACGTTCTGTTTGCCTTGTTTTTATAGAAATATAACAGTACTATATATATTTGTAAACTACTTATATGTTGATTGGCTATAAATATATATAAGTAGATATATATTGGGTATGAGTATTATGGGTATTGAAAGGTCCTGACAAAGGGAACTGAGAAAAGATCCTTTTTTACCTGATTTTATATTTTTTATTTTCTTTCAAATTTATTTTATAGTGACTTGTAAAAAAAACCAGTTCCAAAAATATCTCATAAAATTTGTGTTGTAAATGTATTTAAAAAAATTTAATTTAATTTAAAATGTTTGAGGAAAATTTTTAAAGATAAAAATAAATATATAAAATTTATCACGAATATTATGGACAAATTGATTGATTGATTAATGAAACATTACTTTTTTAAACGACGTTTCGCCACTTTATTATTGTGTCTTTTTCAAGTTATCAAATTTGATGATTATTATAGTAAAATTTTAATTTATATGTACGATCATCAACAAAAAATTTTAGCTCTTTACAATAAAAATTGAATTGCAACATCACCGATTTTCTTATACCAATTAATAATTGTTTTAATAAATTTATAGATTAATCAAACGATTATTTAAGTTTCAAGTACTAAGGGGGGGGGGGAGCTTTTGCGGGCAAAATGGGTTACCCCCTAAAAAAGGTGAAAAAAAAAATTTCTGCATATTAAATAAATTTGATCAAATTAAATTTTTTGTAAGTAATTTACATAAAGAAAAATTAAATTTTACAGAATGATTGGATGCACAGGGAGAAAAAAAAATTTTTATTGGTTTTTATTATAAAACAAAAGCCATTGACAATTTTTGCCTGACATTCGGTTTTTGAAAAAGTTTAACAAAAAATATTCAAAATAGCGCTCAATGATATTTTCAAAAGTGATTTTGGAATGTTTAAAAATCATTTAAAAAATAAAATTTTTTTTTTTTTCAATTTTGGGGGTACCCCCCCCTCCCTTTTCTCTTATGTCTGTTACAGAACGCATGTCAATAACAATGATAAAAATAAATTAATATCTGATGTAAAAAATAGGGAGGATGTATATAAAACGGAAGTGACGGAAATGCTGGCATAATATATATACATAAGTAACAAATAGTAATATAAATACGATAAGGTAATTGTTTCGGTTGAGAGCTAAGCATGAGCGATCGTTCGATGTAGGTGAAGTAGTTTTCTAATGACTAGCCGATGTCTCTCAACACCAACGAGAAGTCTTCGTTTAAGCATCTGAGTTTCGCAAGGGAGAGCTTCCGTTAATATAAATCAGACACGAAGGAAATGAACGAGGCTAGATGAATGTATATATGTATATGTAGCATGTATATATGTGAGAGAGCATAAGGAAAATTAATAAGTGAGCAAAAGAGAACGAAAGAGATAGAAAAAAAAAAAAAACGAGTGACGAGTGAAGTGTAGTGAGGATTTGCGGCGAGTCGCGAGTGAGCGTAAAGTAAACTAGTGCACCGACCTGGTGGGCACGCAACCGCGATGTAAGAGTATTTTCAAGGGTTAACGAACTGTCAGTGAGCGCCATCTTTTCCCGCGACGTCTTGTCTTACTTTATTGGCATAATTTTTTTTGCTATAAATTTAATTAATAAAAAAAAAAGTCATTTGATATAATTCTAATTCTAATATTTTTGTAAAATTAATTTTCATTATAACAAACGCTATCATATAGTAAAGTATGAAAGAAGCGCTTCGCAGAAAGTGAAGTAATGAAGAAGAAAAAATAAATAAATAAAAGGTAACTCATTTCACGCGAATTATCATTTGAGATAATGAAGTTATTTTTTTTTTTTATATATAATTTTTATTTTTTATCGTACATGCATTTTATAATTATGTTTTTACAAAATAAAAATTTTAATAATGCACTCATTGTATTTTTATTTAAAAAACCATCAATCTATTGGAGTATCATTGATACAATTTTCAACGAAATAAAAAAAAAATATTTTTAATTACTTCTAATAATCCGCTCCGTTTAAAAACAACAAGTCAATCAAGGATCTTTTCAAATAATTTAAAGGGACGGAAGTGGGGTAAATCCTGGGATACCGAACTGTGAATAAATTCGTTGATATAATGGAAACTGGAAATTAGGTAAAAATAAAGTCTCAGGCTAGGCCTCTAAGCCAAGTTAGTAAGTAGTGCAAGCGTAAGAGTGCTTCGAGAGGTCAGTAACCACTCGGCGCTTCGTTCCGTTCCGGTTACCCGTTGGTAGCTTCACGGCCAATCGAGGGAGGGATACTTTGCCATACCATCACTACACTCTTTAAGTATTTGCTGTTTCAGAATTATTATGTAAAAGCCTCCTACAATATACATACTTATGTATATATCGATATTATTCTGTTAACGGTCATTCATTTAACTCACTTTAAATTGTCATAAAAATAAAACGTTACCTTTTATATTATCTTCATCTTATCTTTTATTCATTGTTTGTATGAAAATTATATATGCAAAAATAATTCACGTTAAGTAATATCACCCGCATTATTTTTTACCCACATTATTTCTAATAACAATTGATTAAAATAGTACATGAATAAAAACAAACGTTTTAAAATCAATAACAAAATATGAATAATCGATAGTTTAAATATAATTTTAAAATAATAAAATAATTTACATGCGGTCTAGCTTCTAAACGCTAGAGACTTTAACGCTTGGATAAGATATATATTGAAGATTAAATATATTCTTGTTTTGCTCATTTTTTAATTTTATTATTAGTAATAGTAATAAATGGTGCTGCGCTAAAATATCTACGGATCAAAAGGGATGAAATATCCATATTTACTAGATGAATTAAAGAAAAAATACTCATACTGGATTATTTTAAGGGTTCTTGAGTGGATGTGTTATGACGTTGTGGTAAAAGACGACTCAAACCTTTGATTGAAATATAACATATGCATTTTGTAATAGACATCAATTGATCTCTACTCCGGTCAAAAATAAAACTTGATTCAGGCTCGCTTCACCTTATTTTCTTTTCAAGTTATCGGTTTGCCGACGATTTTTCGATAAGATCTCGACTTTTTTTGACTTGAATTAAATTTTTTTCAACTTTTTTCATCTTAGTTTCAACTTATTTTAACTTATTTGAATTTTTTGAACTTAGTTTGAACTTATTCATCTTTACTTCAAGCACGATAGTCATTCACATTACTTTTGACTTGCTAAACCAAGTCGAAAAAAAGTTATTTATTCGCCTTACTTTCGCCTTAATATATATATAAAAATTATTTCACCTTAGTTTTGACTTTTTCGCTTTAAAATTTAAGTCGAATAATTTTAAACCAAGTAAATTTCGAACTTGATTTTAACGTTTTCGTCTTAAATCGTGACTAAGTAAGCCAGTTAAGTTTAAACCAAGGCGAAAACTCTATGTATTTCAAATCTCCGTAAAAAAAAAGTCGAGTTTGTCTTGTGAAAAACGGCTCCAAATTTTGACTTGGTAAGCCAAATCTAAATCAAGTTTTATTTTTGACCCGGGTACTTTTACACACAATATTATTTCGGTTGGTAACTTCGTCTGCAGATATTTCGTAGTGTTTAAATTTTGTCGTAGATATTTTGTTACGGAACCATAAGAAAGCATTGTAAATAAAGAAATAACGGATTTAATTAATGAATTGATGTGTTCAATAATTTTTTTTTTTTTTTTTTTTTTATTATACAACGTCAATGTAAGAGACTATAGTAGTTGCAAAGGCGAGCAAGCAAGTTTATATTAATTATAGAGTTATCTTATAAACAAAGTGTGCGTGCATGGGTCATGAGTGATTCATGCCAAACATGTCTCGTAATGACGATAGTAAGTCCGCCAATGTCACGAGATAACGTCAAATGAAGATTATGTCACAAGCAAAATAAATAATTGTTTGTATAAATAAATACCTTATTATATGTATATTGTATATTGTATAACTAATAAATAAAAATAAAAACCATTTTAATAATATGAATAAAATAAACTTTTACTTATGACTTATGGAATTTGTGACTTGGTAAGAAATTTTTGGGAGCGTTGACCGAATCAAATGAAAGTAATCTTACTTAATGTTAGTCACTTTTAATTTATCAATCATATGTGAATAATTTTTATTTCTCATTGCATCATATTTAAATTTACTTTTAAAGAAAATTCATCAATTAAAACAAAAATTTATATTTTAAAAAGTATCAATGCTTAATAAAAAAATTAATTATCAATTTTATATCTTTTTTAAATTTTATATATACAAATTTGAAGATTAAAAATTTAAATGTGTTTGAATAGTTTAAATATTGTAAATAAATTTAACCCTATGTCCTTTTTAGTCTACAAAAAAAAAATCTCAAATGAAATCGAGTCTCATACGTGAGTTTATGGTGTACCATCAATGCGTATATATACGTGTCGATGTAACACAAGATAATTCAATATATCTCGTTATAATATATATGTATAAGTAAACATAGAAAGAGGGTAAAAGTTACAGTAAGTATTTTCGGAGGTCAGTAACCATCAGCAATGTATTTGTATATTGTATTGTGTGTATTGTTGAGCCAAGACGGAAGAGCTTGAAGTACCGTTGTTCCCGGTTGGTCGTACATGAAGCATAGCAACTTATAAGCATTACATCGCAGGGACGAAGAAATCAGGGTCCCCACAAGAGTTTATATATACTCTCGACTTATACTTAGTACCAGGTATCCTGCACCAGTGAATTTTCCGATGATAGTCACGAGAATGCCGAGACTCACCGAACGAAGGCGCTTTGCTTCAAATGTGTGTTGTTAAGATATTGTCCATGTAATGGTGTGTCTATGAATATATTTCGATATAAAGATGTATGTAGGTGTATGTATGTGTTTATATGTTGTGTGGATAGTGGCATGGTGTTGTTGTACACACATTATCAACACTATTAAAAAAAGTAAAGAAGGAGGAAGACTATGTGTGATGATATAGCTTGGGTTGTTGGTGTGGCGAAGAGAACGAAAGCAAAGTGGTTAATGTAATGTAATGTGAAGAGAGGACGATACGAATAAAAGAAGACGACAAAGAAGAAAAAGAAGAAGAAGAAGAATAAGTAAAGGGAGAAGTCACCGTGGCCGTAGAACAGCCTTCGAGGTGTAATGCCTCCTTCCTTTTCTTCGTCCCTGCCGCCATCGCCATCGCCATCACCACTGACGTTGTGCGCTTCTGGCCTTCCTATACCTATATTCACCTTCTGAGCTTCAGTACGTACCACGCGGCTTGTACGAAACAACCGTTCATTAAGGACGTCGACCACATTGAGGTGATTCCCCTCAACAAAGTGTCTAAAGACTTATTTTTTAAATTGTTATTTATAATTATTTTATTTTATGTTTACATCGATACATAATTTTTATTATTTTTTTATACTTTATTTAAATAATTTAATGTACAGAAGATATCTTTAATTATTTATTTTTTTATATTTATTCAATTTATGTGACACATTAAATGGGGGGTTGTGATGAACGCGAAGAGTGAGAAGTAAAACAAAATAGATGTTTATATAAATATATTTTTTTCAAATGTAACTTTTGGTGGAAGTGCTTTGTATAAATATACTTGTTGTTACTAAAAGAGAAGACGACAAAACTCTTACGGATAAGACTTTGTGTTGATGATTTAAAAAATTTATTTTTTGGATTAAACGACAAAAACAATACACTTTTGCACCTTCTTGAAGATTTTAATGGGAAAATAGACATGACAATTGGCTTAAAGTTTTTTTAAAACACACATCAATCATTTTCACGTGAGATTAAGGTAAGTTAATTTTTAAATACTAAATATATTTAAAAACTAAGATAATTAAATTTAAATCAATAATTTATTTGAAAATTCGCGGTTGTCAAAAAATAAGAAGTATTTATACCAATGTTATTTATATTGGAATATTTTTTTTTTTTAATGGAAAAAATAAAAGTTTAAAAATATTTCTTCACTCGTTTAATTTATAATAGTACAAACTAGTGAGTAAGAAAGTACCTAACCTACGGTCGACTCTTCCGTCACTTTTTGCCGGCGTGTTCGCACATCCAAGGTCATTATAAAAAAAGGCGCTTTAGCTATTTGCTAAGCTCAACTCTTGAAGGCCAAGATATCGAAAGTGTCGAGAGTCTATTACCTAAAATAAAAAAATTTTTTATTTGGCAATCATCTGTAAGCCTTAGATTCTATAGGGTCTATCCAAAGGATCTGATTTTTTTTTTTTTTACTATCATCATTATTATAATTTACGACATGATATATGTTGAAATTTACCTACTATACATGTTGGCAAAGATTTTGTTGGCCTTCATTCAAACCCAAGGACTCTTTCAAATTAATCTACGACCATATTTTTTATTTCGTAATTCGCAATGAAATTTACTTTGTGAAGAGGCTGGTTACGAAATACATATATATGTATAGACATATCTATATAACATAACATAATATATGTATGAAAAAAAATCTTAAAAAAATTGCATAAAGACTTGATTTGCTACATTAGATCATTATTAATTCGTTGGACTTGTGTAATTCACTTTTACTTAATATGTAAACTTTATTATAAAATCATTATAACAGTCTTAAGAATCCTCAAGGTTAATATTGACAATTATTTAAATCCGTAAGGATAAATTTATAATGACTAGATTAATAGTAATTATAATAATAAACTAAAGAACAATTGACTAAAATATACGTAATTCTCTAAAGAAAACACAGGAGACCGTTAAATCTACGTATTTCCTAATATGATATAACAGAGTACCGTTGCTCTTAAAGAGGAATAAAAGAGTAGACATGAAGAAAAGGGAGAAGACAAAAAAATAAATAAAATAAAAAAGTAAACGGAGGAAGCACCCGTGCGCCATTTGGTAGATTCATTGGGGAACTGCTTTGCTTGAACGGAACTTGAAAAACGTAAGCATCAACAAGAAGAGTTCTATGCTCCAGCAATACAACGGGATTTTGTCGGAATAAGAAAAAAAAGAGATAATAAAAAAAATGCTGTTACTGCATGGTAAAAAATTTAAAAGAAATAGTCTCACTCTCAGCTCACATCGTATATTTTTTTTCAATAGTATATATATAGTGTTGTACGTAATAGTATATCTGTGTTGTGTAAAAGGAGCGCGGAAAGAATAAGAAAATGAAAGGGCCTTCGAATGAAATAACGGACAAGGATGAGACGGAAATCCGAAGGCCACTATTGTTCGATCCGGATATTAATTTATTTAAAAATAAATGAATTCAATATCCCATATGCTTGTATTTAAGGTGGTTGTTCCTTAATGGTACGTTGAACTTTGCTTGTTAATTTATTTATTGTTCATATAAAAATTCTAGTTGTTTTTTTGTTTCTTCCTTCAAAAGAATTATCAATAATGACGTTTGTAATGTGACAATATGTTTTAATGCTGTTGGTACTATCTAAAAAAAAGATCGAGTAACAATACAGACAATAAATGAACTCTGCAGGTACTTGTATTAGTGTAATGTAATGTGACATAACGGTATCTCTGGTGTCGCGGGAATCGACTAGAAAGATACAAATTACTATCTCTTTATTTTAGGGTGGGGGTGGTCATGACACTAGTAGCAGGACATTAACAACCACAGCGTCAGGGTCGAACAATCGCCAAGAAACAGTTGGGTGGGGGTCGGTTTATTGGAACGGTCATTGCACTTTTTAGATGAGCCACCAATTGAAAGGATCTGCTCTCTCTCTTGGCAAAATCTTTCGTTTAGGTGTTTTTTTTTATCTTTTATCAAATTAGATCAACTAATGAAGGATCTTAGGTGATGAATTTTCTAGCTTTGACAAAAAATGACATTAGATAATAAAATGTAACTTGAAATTAGTGCATTAATCGTTAATTGCAATGTTAAATTTATGATAATTTATACCATTGATTTATTTACTTATTGTTTATGCCCCCAGTTTAGATTCTATCAGTGCGCAATGCAGTGATAGTGCTAAAGTACCGTAATACACTATTTTCCCTGCGGAAATTTAACACTGTAGTGTTTCTCGTCGCAAAATATGATTAAATTTTTATTCCATATTACACCATAGTAATCATTATTATTACATGATATTTAATACACTTTTTCATCTTTATTACACTTAATTATTTTTTAAATTTATTATTTTATAAGTTCGTATTATGCAACTTTTTTTTTTTAAAAAAACTTAATTTTTTCTTTTTAAAAATTTGAAATATAATCACGTCTTAATATTTTTATTAAAATGTTAAATTACTTTCTTACATACTTTAGTCTACTCTTTTTTTTTTTTTTTTATAAACTGTATTCAATGCTTGAAATGATATTAAAATTAGCCGAGGTCTAATAATTTTTTGATTTTTTTTAAACGATAAATTATAAAAAAAAAAAATATTAGAAAAAATTGCATCTATAGTTTTTTAAATTTTCTACTTGTGCATATTTTTAGTTTTTACTTTTTTGTAGCTGATTTGTTGAAAAAAAAATTCTAAAATTTCAGGATCATTGCTTAAATATTATTAATATGATTAATCGCATAATGTTTAAAAATATGCATAAGTCAAACGCATTTTTTTTAATATCAAGATAAAATGATGTCAAAAAAAAAATTTATCAATAAGCAAAAAACGGTATTTTCATGCTTGAAAATATTTAAATAAAATTTGTTTTTTAAAAGATGTTTAAATATTAAAATAATATCGTTTAATAATAGTAATTATTTAACAAAGTATCAAAAGTTAATGCAAATAAAAAACATTTATGTCATTTATTTAAAAAAAAATATATAATTTATATGTAGGATAGCAAGTGCAGTATATAGACGTACATCTAGTAATTCAAAATATTTATACATATAATAAATATAAAAACATATATGATATGAATTTATACAGGATAATGTAAAAGAATTGACGCAGCGATGGTGGCAGTGGTAGTGGTGGTCACGAGTACTAACGTAGCACAGGCAACCGCTAAGTCAACGACCGTTCTACATTGACGCGTTGCGCTGAGTGCCGCACGAGTTGAGTAAAGTCACGGCCAGCCGTCAGCCGTGAGATTCCCTCTGTACACTTTATATATATATATATATATATATATATATATATACACATACATACACATATGCCTTACTTTGCTTTGCTCTTTGTTTCATTTTCTTGATTGCATTCGCTCTCTCTTTTTCTACGTACCCTTGTCCGCTAAGGGTCGGATGCATCTAGCGACAGACATAATGTAAATGTTACTTTCAAACATGAAATCATTTTTTCAGGTGGATCTTGATGACAGCATTTTGATCATATCTGAAACAAAAAAAAATATTTTTTCTTTAAATTTTTATAAATAAAATATTTTTTGTTTGACTTGAGATCTTATCAAAAAAATTTGAATAATTTTGTTGAATTTGAGTTGTAACACTCGTTGCAAGACGGTATTTGTATACTTATTCGTTATATAAGGTGAAAGGGCGACTGTGGCTTTGACATTGACGTCTTGAGAGTGTATAATTCCAATGCGGAAACGACAAATTCGATTATTCAATCTCTTTCGCAACTATACTAAAGGCCATTTACCCTTTGATAAGCATTATTGCTTCTTTTTAATTACATCATTAGTCCTAATTAGTTTTTTTTATTGTTTATAAAGAAAAAAAAACTAAAAATCGGTACTTGTAAAGTTTATGCACTTGTCTGTATATCAAGGATGCAATTTAAAGAGAAATGAAAATAAATAAAAAAAATTTGTTTAAGTGAATGATTCTGGAAATAGTAATAATAAAAAAAAATCACGAAGTAACGGATTTTACAATGAGAAAGATGGTTTAGGAAAAGGAAAGAGTGTAAGAAAAAGGAATCAAGTGTAAGCGAGAGACAGCGATTTTAACTGGGTTAGAAAGTGCGGTATCGATCTTCTATGCACTCAGAGTGAATTCAACCGGTAAAACTCTTTCCTACTTTACACATTAAAACACAAAAAAAAAATTTATCTAGTTTTTTTGAATTATAATTTTCATAATTTCATAAATCAAATTTTTGCTCATTTGGGTTTACAAAATTAAAGTGATCTAAGAAATTTTTTATTATGACAAATTTTGAATTCCATACGAAAATTTCTAGTTCCAAATTTATAATACTGAAGTTAGCCGAGGTCTAATAATTTTTTGATTTTTTTTAAACAATAAATTATAAAAAAAAAAAAATATTTTAGAAAATTGCACCTGTAATTTTTAAAATTTTCTACAGGTGCGTATTTTTAGTTTTTATTTAAACTACTTCAGAATTACCCAAATTCTTTTTTATCAGTTATTATGAAATATTCAAAAAAATAAATTAAAAGCTAAAAGCTAAAGGTTTGTATTCTCTTTGCACAAAGTAAAAAAAAGAAGGGATGCAAGTCAAAAAAAATAATGATGAGGATTATCCCATTGGTGTAATAATAATAATAATAATAATAATAAAGATAATAAGGAGAACGATAGAATAAAACAAAGTAAAGTAAAGCTGCAATATCGACAAAGGTATCTGGGTTTTGCTTGGAGTTCAGGCCGTGTGAGGATGCCGCGTGCCGGTTAAACAAAGTGGGCTATTACAAAATGGGTTATGCAGCACAAGAGTGCCACGAGTTCAAAGACCTCTTTGCTTGGACTTGCTACGTGTTGCGAGAGTACCGCATTAAGTTAGCGAAATGATGTAGCGGCTCTTGCATATCTACGCCTTCACTACCTTCTTTTTTATACACCTCTTTCGCTTTACTTCTCTTCAACTTATATTCTACTAAATAATAATACACACTATAAACAACTAGTATTGTCGCACGCGTTCTCTTACACTACATATCTATGTAAGTGTCTTCATATTTATATATGATATATCCTAAAAACTTTTAACTCATGTGATTTTATATATACGCTCATTTAGCGCAACTCAATGTTTCGCACTTCGTTGACTGTTACTACTTACGCTACGTCAGAAATAACACATACGTCGCTTTATGTACTCTTTACATTCCCTAAATATTTTTTTCTATTTAACTACCGCCAATATATTAAACACAAAAAATAAAATTAAAAAAAAAATAAGTAAATAAAAAAAAAAAAAAGAGTTAAGTGTAACTGTAAATGACATTCCATATACACTAAAAAATGATAATGAAAACGAGGAACCGAGGACGTTGGTATAATTCGCAGTCGATAGCAAGTAAAAAGTTCAATGTCCTCTGATGATCCTGTTGAGAGAGAAACGAAGAAAGAGAAAGAAAGACAGAGGAAGAACCAGAAAGAGAATTTGGCTTTGACGCACCCGAGAAAAAGTACATTGATCTTTACAGCAGGAGGCAGGTATACACGAGATACAAAAACTTGAGCGAGATAGACGGTGAAAAAAAAAAAATAAGATAATACTAATACTAATAAATTTTAAGTAACACTAAAGATATATATGTATATATATATATAAATATACTATAGTTTTTATTTTTTAACTACTAGAAAGATATACTGACACGTGTATAAAACGTATCATCCTTAAATCCAATCTGCCACACGAGTTCAATGAACTATCCCCACTTTATCAACCTCCGGTTTTGCGGATTCGAGGTCCTGCGGTCCAAGAATCCAATCCTCATCTTACCATTTATTTTTTAGTTGCCCAGTTTTTTATTTTAATCATCAATATAATTCATTATATTTACCCTTAAATCAATCCAATTTTTTAAATTACAAAAAAAATTATTTAAAATGTTTATTTGATTATTAAAAAAAAAGGTTCTAAATTTTTTTATTCTGTGTAAAAGTCATTGACCTTTTTTGTATATCGTATAACTAAAAATTCGAGTGTTAAACCGGCGTTGCGGTCTTACGAGACCGAAAATGAATTCGGTTTTACTTTTGGCCGGGCCACCGATTCAAGTCTGGTGTCTCGTGTATTCCTTTCCCCTCAATAACAACAGCACCAGCAGCAGCAACAGCGGCAGCAAAGTTGAAACGGTACTCTGTATAGTATCTGGTATATAACGGTTCGCGTTACATACCCGAGCGTATGCACCCATGGTCAAAGCTAAAGTCATGTTCACTTGAATTCATAGAAACGTGTTTATCGAATAAATAAAAATATAAATAGATAAAAATATTGTTTTTTATATTAAACAAACAAAAAAAATTAGCATCACGAATCAAATAAATAAATAGACATGCACTGCGAAAGAGAGAGGACAATCGGTATGCACTGATAATCGTGAAACACGTAAGATTGTCGTATAAATTGACATAAGTAACGTTACTATTATTTTACCGTATTCAATATATGGATAAATATATATCCTTTTATTTTTTTTCATATATTGTCTCCTTCGCTTACATTGTTATTTCTTTGGTCTTTCTACTTTATTTTACTTGTTTTTATGGTCATTATGTCTCTGTTGATCATGTGGGTTTTATATATAACTATAAGAATTAATATTATACATTGCGTAGGAAATTGTTTGTACAGTTACAATCCTCCCCGTTATATAGACTCGCGGATTGATTCAATTAATACACAAAATGCACGCGGATATTTCCTGCGTTAATATCCTACTATGCTAAAAATTTAAGCTCTATTTGGCGAAGATATAGACCAAAAAATAATAATAAATATTTGTATGTAAAAATCGAAATAGTAAAGGTTTAATTTATTGTATATCTATTATGTATAGATATAAAAAATATATATATATATATTTTATAAAAAATAGAAAATCTATATAGAATTGATTAAAATGATACTTGTGGTCCAAGTCCAAGTCCAGATGGTGAGGTGATTATCAAGTGGGACAATGACCGGCAGAGACCTTCTTTTGAGCCCGCAACCGGACGAGTATAACCAGCAGAGAGAATGAACGAACGCCCTGATGACGAACTTGTACTTTACTTGAGGTTATACTAAGAAATAGTAGTGGTAAAATATAGGAAAGAAATTGAGAGGGGAGAAGACACTATATTTATATATATATATATATATATATATAAACTTATTTATGAAGAAGAAAGAAGACTCGCTAATTCACTTACTCGTTACTTTTCCGGTTTACATTTGCCCACGATCGCCTACAACACCGATTACGGGAGATTTCTTGTGAATGTGATCAAGGTACAATGAACTCGATGAGAATTTATCCAGTTATATATATAATATATATGTACTATTAAATCTTTATTTTATATTTATATACACGTTACATTTCCCTTAATGGATATTGTAATAATTAATTAAATTTAATTATAAAAAAACTATACATTGATATGTATTATTAATATATATTACATATTCAATAATATATGAATTTTAATTATAAGAAAAAAAAATATGTACATATATATATATATATATATTAAATTGATGTGAGCCGTCATTCGGACTTATGAGAGTGTAAAAACGATCATAGAAATGTTATCTGGTACACATGGAGTAAACTTCTTCGAGAAGTCTCGAGATCGACGACCTGAAGACGTATCTGGGTTAGTAGTCGTCGCCGATTCACGCGGAAATTCTTCGCTAGTCGCTCACTCACACGGGCGAGATCGTTCAAGTGAACACAAGAAAATACTTGGAAAAGTGAAATTTTCATTCAATAATGTCCCATTAATTTTTTAAATCTATTATAATTATTAATTTTTTTTTTTTTTTTTTAATGATAATCATCAATAACCTTATTCCAATATATCAATAATAAATTGTGAATTATGAATGAGAGATGGCTGGTGTCTGCATTCCTGAGCCTTCTCGAATTCGCAAAGTTCATTGACCTCATGCTAAAACACCGGTACTTTTAAAGGATTTCTATAACGAGTATTGAATTAATTCGAATTAATTTATAAAAAAAAATTGTTATCGCGTGTTGTTGATGAGTACAATTATTATTTTTCATTAAATAAAAATTTTTTATTTTTTTTTATAAATAACGTTGAACTTTATAAAGGGTTTTACCCTCTACCCGTAACTATTATTGTCACTTATTTGACTTTGATGTCTGGACGCACAGCGAAAGTAACAGGACAAAGAAAAAAAAAGCCGTACTGTAAATTTAGTAAAAATTAATAAAAGTATGAAGCATAAAAAAATAATATATAACAATAGATTTCTTTTGAAGTAAAAAAAAAAAAAAAAATACTCCAAGGAAATGGAAAATAATATAAAGTATGATCGAAGAATTACGAGGGGATGAAAATCGAAAGAGAGTGATATTGATGTGAAAATGAGAGGGATTGTTGAGAGGGTGGCTGACGGGGGTAGTAATAAAAGGTAAAGGGGGAGAGGGCGCTCTTGGCAGCGGGTCGATTGAAAGCGCAGGAGAGAGAAATGCACCAGAGCTTCGGCTACTGACTATGGGTTTTGCTGGTGCTGCCTCTCGTTACAGCTATATATCTATAGTAGTAAATATATATATATATATATATATATATTATATATATATAAAACTTGTACATGCGCCACCAGCCAAGACCAACTTAGGCGAGCCAAGCCGACTCGTGTTGGGCTAGGTCAGGTCTACCCGAGTTCCACACTGTGCCATCAGCGAAACCCTTGTCGCAACGAGCTTCGCGAGTTGACAAAAAAATTTTCCATTTGTAGTGTGAAAATTTCATTGTTTTTTAATTTTAATAAAAGACAAACTTTTTAAACATTTTTTAAATCATTTTTATCTTTATCTTTTAGTATAATAGTTGTAAAATAAATTTATAAAACTAATATATGTTTATTTAATAGTGTCGATAATAAGTTATTTTATCAGTTTGTTTAAAAAAAACTAATGAATTTTTGTAACTAGTGTTGTAAATCTGTGATCGTTAAAAAATAAAAAATATTTTTTTTTAACAGTGATTTTAAAAAAATTTTAATTTTTTTAATAAAACAAAAGTTTATAAATTTTTCATTTCTTTTTCTTTTTTTTTTTTTTTTTTCATTAAACATTGAGCTGCAGTGTAAGTGTTTTTATGTGGCCCAATGTAGGAAGGACATGCGCGGTAGAAAAAGAGAAAGGGAACTTGGAAAATCTTTGATATTTTTTTTTCAAATGACACTAAGAGTTTTTGAATGGGCGACTCCCAAAAATCAAAAGTGACGGATAATAATATAAAAAAAAAATCAATAAGCTATTTAATTTAAAACAAAATAAAAAGAATTAATAAATAAATTAGAACTTGAAACAAATATCAATACGAAAAAATAATAATAATAAATACATATTAAACTGATCTTCCTTAACAACGACTCGCACAAAAAATAAATTATACTTTTTTAAATTTTAATTTCCAACATCGAAAATGAATAAGACTGATTATTTAAACAGTGTTTATTCTTGATAAAAAAATAAATAATAATTGAAACATTCAATTTAAAAAAATAAAATAATATATAGTGATTGGTAGGCGCGTTCTCCAAGCCTATGAAGGCTCACCGATGTCCTGATAATCGATAAAGGTTCTTGAAAACGTGTCGTAACACATCAACGATCGATTGGCTATATTTTATTTTTTATTACTTTATTTTATTCGTAAATGTTTAAAATAATTATTAAATCAAATCATATAAAAAAACTAAATAGTGTTTATAATGTAAAAAAATTAAAAATATTAATCATGATTGATGAAATTTCTTTAAAAAACCACAGGATTACATAAACTAAAAGGCTAAAAATAAAAAAAGAGACTTTAAAATTATTTAATTTTAAATAATTTGAATATAATTAACGAGTAATTTGAAAAAAAAACTTCAATAAATGTACGTATAATAATTATATTAGAAAATAATTATAACTAGTGATAGGTAAAAATAATAATAAATGTCGATAGTTGATTTTAATACAAAAATGGAAAGGTATTTTTGTCGAGGATGATTCTGGGAGTTTATATTCTCTTTAGCCCCTTGCCGCCCACATTACCTCAACCCTCCTCTCTGTCCTCTCGCTTGCAGTCGATCAATGCATGGACGGGTTTCACTTTCGCGGTGTTAAAGCGTGCAAGCTCAGTGCAACGACGTCATCTATTTCTTTTTTCTTTGTTTATTTATAAAAATCATTTCTATCAATTACTAGAAAAAATAATTAAAAGAAAAAAAAAAAGAATTCCCATTCAATTTCAGTCAATCAAAAAATAATAAACTAATCAATTTTTTTTTTTTTTTTTAAATTAAAAGTCGTTAAAGTTAACAACTTCTGAGAATATAATGGGAAGTTAAAAAATCGCAGTTAAAATTTTTTTTTGTCACAATTTTATTTGAATAATTTTTTTTTACATATTATGAGAATTGTAACTAAAGGTACTACTTACATATTCACTGCAATTATTTATAACATTATTGTAATTATTTAGTGTTATAAAAGACACTGCAATAATTTAAATCTAGTAGCCAATGGTTTGAATTGAAATGTCAAAATGTTGAGCGGATAAATTTAAAAATTTAACAATTTATCAATAAACTATAAATATTTATGTAATTGATGTTGTTATTAATGAAAAACCAAATTTTTAATATCTGTCACAGTGAACAATGGAGGCGAGCGAGTGGGATCACGCGACCCTTAGGGAGGAGGAGTTTGAACTACACGCGGTTTACTTGGTACCGGATGTCTCGACGTCGGCGAACGAGTCAAATCGGGCGGAGGCATCATTACCGAGAAATCTTGTTCTAAAGCAATCTCAAGCACTTAATGATGTACGTATTTATTTTTATTTTTAAATAATATTTTTTAATTAATAACAATTATGATAATATATTTTTTAAATCATAACATTGGTATTTTCTATATCAATTAACATTTTAAGCTCCAGATACAAATTTTTTTATTTATTTTTTAAAAATTAAAAATTATTTTAAAATATGTAATTTTCACAAAAAAATTTTAATTTGTCTGAGGCATTGTCATGACAACCAATCCCTTTAAATTAAAAGATAAATAATTTTTATTATATATATATTATTTTTATTGATTTAAGTTACCTTAAGAGGAACCACTAGCGTGAAATTTTGAAAAACCAATTTTTTTTTTTTAATATTTCGATAGTCTATACCTTCAAAAATAACATACTACAATTTCTAGTGCATATCTCGAATAGTTTTTTGAGTTACAGCCATCTGAAGAGCAACCGCTTGTCGGTTCTCGAAAATACATTTTTCAAAATTACTGCATCTATAATCTGAAGACAAATCATCCGATCGATTTGATTTGGATTAGTTTTTTTTATATATGTTTCTATGTACCATGAACCTCCAGTTTCTCGATCGAATCAAAAATGTAATTTTGCCAGGCCAAAAATCAAATTTCTGCGTAAAGTTTGAATTTTTTTTGCAAAAACCCTGCAATTTTTTTTTAGCCCGAGGGTCATGGTACGGAAAATACATTCTAGTTTGATAAATTTTTTGTTTTTTTTTTATTTGATGCACTGTGAAGGTCGCTATCACTGCAGCAGCGAGGGGACTTTTTTATCGCTGGGAGATTGTGATTAACTCGCTGAGTTTTGAATTTTTCGGTCAAAAAATTTTTTCTTGTATTCATTTTCTATCTACAAATATATCCTTAAAACATTGAAACATTCCATGCAGTAATTTTCTTTAAAAAAATTTTCAAAAATCATCGTTTTTTCAGGCGGTCACACTAGTGGTCTCCCTTAAATACTTTAATTTCAATGATATTAAATAAATCTGTAATAATGTTTCAATACTTCTTGTTTAATTTTTTTTTCTGTTTTATAAAAATTAAGATTCATATGAAAAAAGAAACGTCGATCAAGCATAAAAAAAGTGCTAATAATTTTTACTAATCAATAGCAGACTGATAAAACTTTCAAATAAAAAAAACTTAAATTAATTTTTAATCTCGTTAAAAAAAAAAAAAAGAATTCACTATATATTTTCATACAATAAACAAAGTGATACATTAACAATTGAACTTATTGATACTAAACTTTAAATAAAACTACAAAGTATTTATAGAAAGAAATAATAAATAATTGAATGAAAATATTGAACAGGTTCGATATTAAACCAAAAAGGTCAAATGTCATTATATTTTTTTTAAGTTCCGTCGACATACATTAAATAATGAATTTATAATGTATGTAGAGAGTATAATCTTGGGATTATTTTTAGTAGCTTTTATCTAATAACCGACTATGCATTACCTTGATAAATTAATTATTTTAGTTGACCTTTGAAATCGAGTGCATTGTTAAAATAGAAACACGGTTTTTAATTCATAAAAACTGTCACAATCTCGATTAAATTTTTGTTCTTTTTCTTTTTATATTTGAATGAACCAAAAAAATAATTCAACAATTAGTTAATTAATGGATCAAATAATAAATACTTATTTTATTTTTTTTTTTTTTATGGATTTAGGTTTTGGGTGTTTGGAGTACGAGTTATATCCCCAAGGGAACTCGATTTGGACCCTTAGTTGGCCAGCAATATACTAAAGATTCTGTACCAGTCGACGCCAATCGAAAGTACTTTTGGAGGGTAAGTTTTTAATTTAAATTAATAGTTATTTAATATTAAACTTTAAATAAAACAAAAAAAAAAAATTATGAATTTGATAAATATAAATGTTTACATATTTGTAACATGAGATTTAAATAAATATCAATTGGTAGTGTAATAAATACAAAGCCATACAAAATAAAATCACCCTAGTAGTTTTGCTTTATATTGTCGTAATATGAGTGTGAAGTAATAACGATTTAAAATGTGAGAGGATGATAGAAATAATAAATAAGAAAAAATTTCACGAAGCCTGTTAATGGCAAAACAGGTTTTAAAACTTAGTGTATATTGATTTATATCAATCTTAATTCACTGATAGATTAAAAAAAATTTTTTTTTTTAATGCGTAAATTATTATTAATATTATTTTTTTATATTTATTAGGTTTATAAAAACAATGAATTGTTTTACTACATCGACGGATACGATATCCAAAAATCCAATTGGATGAGATATGTAAATCCCGCGTACTCATCTGAATCACAAAATTTGATAGCTTGTCAATACAAAGTAAGTTTGAAAGAATTTTTATATACATTTTATGTCAATCAATCAGTTAATAAAATTATTAATTGATTGATTAAGTGAAAAAAAAAGTTTTCGTTTATCAAAAATTAATGGAAAAAATTTTTTTTCTATTTTACAGATGAACATTTATTTTTACACAATAAAACCAATTTTACCGAACCAAGAATTATTAGTATGGTACTGTCGAGAATTTGCGGAAAGATTAAATTATCCATTTACGGGAGAGCTTATGCTTCAGCGAATACGCCAGCAAGTTCAACAATCGACATTACCATCAAATGAAATACCAACATCATCAGATGTGTCAATTTCATTAAGGTAATTATATAAATTATAAAAAAGAGTTTATAAAATAGTAAAACTAAATAAATATTTTTTTTTTTTTTTTTAATTTATTAGCGAAAGGATAACCTTGAAAGACTCAGTAGTGTACGAGCGACGGTGTCAAATGACACCAACGGAAGGATCAGTAAGATCCGACGAGGGTTATCATTCAAATGGTTATCACGATGAGATTCTCACGCCGCCTCATGAAGAGAGCAGTGAATCAGACTCTGAGAACAACTATGTTCTTGACTTTAGTAAGAACACAAGAACAACATCGTCCTCGTCGTCACCACCATCACCACCACCACCACCGTCATCAAACGGCAATAGTGTCATCAAACAAGATACCGTAGGGCTAAAAAATGAATACAGAAAAGTTAAGATAAAGATAAGCAAGACTTACAATAACTTTCAGTCAAGCAAAAGTCAAGATATTAAAGACAAAGAAGATATAATTCGTGCAGTAACACCAGAAATACCACAAAAATCAGTATCCCCGATAATCCAAAAAGCAACAATTATTTCTACATCAACAGACGATGATATTGAAAAAAAATCTAAAGCTTTTTATGAGTTGGAAGTAAAAGGTAATTCTCCTCCAATGTCTACAACAGGTCGAACATCATGTATGACAAGTCCAAGTAGTTCAATTTTAGAAAATATTCTTTTAAGAAACAACACTGATAATAATAATAACTCTAATATACATCAAGTTCATAGTAATCATCATCAAGCTCAAAATCATAATCAAATTCATATAGATTCTGTAACTCCACCACCTTCAAGCCCAACAGAAATGGCATATTCGTATAAAAAGTCACACAGATACGGTAATATTTTGCCTTGTAGTCCAGATTCAAGTTCAAATTTACCTGTACAGACAGAGTGTACCAGTTCATCGGTTAATTCAACTTGCAATGTACCTATGCTTCAAAGTTCAGTTAATCCGCACTCAAGTACGGGAAATCTTCTTCATCCTTGTAACTCCAGCAACATTCACTCAGTCAGTGGCAATATTCATTCCAGTACGGTTTTAACATCAACGACAAGTGTCCTTCATCCTGCAACAAACAGCACTAGCGGTTGTCAAAATAAATCACGAAAACGAAAAAGAAGTCCATCACCTACTACGACAACTGCATCAACGACACCATCACCGTCATCTCTTGGACCATCAACGATAATGTATTCGAGCTCAAGTGCTCCTCATATTGAGTCAAATTATTCAACGCCAATAAATAATCCAAGTGTATCACCATTATCACCAATACAATCACCAATACAATCACCATCATATCCCTACGGATTGTATCATCAAAATAGTACAGCACATCAGCATATTGCCCCACTGTCAATAAATTGTTCAGCTTATTCACCAACACCTTCTAGTAATATTATTTATGAAAGAAATGACAGTAGAAGACATGAACCAAATGGTCATCAGCTGCCTACTTCGTCTACGATGCAAATCGATAACCAAGCAAATTTATTTGCTGGCACGCACAACCTCCATTTGGGCCATCATCCTGGTCTAACGATCCATACAAATTCTTCTTCGCTCAATAGATACTCACCGGCGAGTTCTCTGTCTCCGGATGATCACGCTTGCTCACAGAGCGGTTCGCTCAGTCCTAATTCTCAGGGCTCTAGAGGATATCGGTCTCTGCCTTATCCGCTTAAAAAAAAAGACGGTAAAATGCATTACGAGTGCAATGTTTGCTGTAAAACTTTCGGACAACTATCAAATCTTAAAGTTCATTTACGAACACACTCAGGAGAAAGACCATTTAAATGTAATGTTTGTACCAAAAGCTTTACTCAGCTCGCACATTTACAAAAGCATCATTTGGTGCACACAGGTAATTTATTATTTTTTAAATTTATCAACTAAATTTATGTTTTATTAATTACTTGATTTATTAAATTAGGCGAAAAACCTCATCAATGTGAAATATGTCAGAAGAGGTTTAGCTCAACTTCAAATCTCAAGACCCACCTAAGACTGCACTCTGGCCAGAAGCCGTACGCTTGTGACCTTTGTCCAGCAAAATTCACCCAGTTTGTTCATCTTAAGCTGCACAAACGACTGCATACCAATGAAAGACCTTACACATGTCAGGGTTGCGATAAAAAATATATAAGTGCTAGTGGTCTCAGGACCCATTGGAAAACCACCAGCTGCAGACCAAATAATATTGAAGATGAACTTGCTCTAGCTGCTGCTGTTGGTTCTCCTACTTATTATGAATATGGACCTGATGTTAATGTTGGTAAGATAAATTTTATTTAAAACATTTGATTTTCAGTTTTTATATCTATATTTTAGAATATATTATATATATATATATATATTTTTTTTTTGTAGGTAATATGCAAAAAGACTGTGAGTTAGAGCACATAGAAAATTATGAAAGGCGTAATAGTGCACATTCAACGTCGTTGCACAATCTGGATAATTCAGTGGGTCGACCGAGTGTTATAGAAAGCTCTCAACCACATATTATTGAATGTACTTAAAAGATAAATTTATCTAAAAGCTCCAAGTAGTCCAATATGATAATTGGACAAAACCATGGGACCCTATGGCTTCGGATCTGCACAATCGGTGATAATTACTTCGAGTCTTATGCGCTAACGCAAGAAAGATTATCGAATTTATGGATATTAAAACATTTATATATATATATATATATATATATATATATATATATATATATATATATATATATATATATATATATATATATATATATATATATATATATATATATATATAATATATATATAATTAATTTCAATAAATGAAAAAACACCAATGCTTCCTTCATTATATATTTTTAAAGTTGCAAAATAATTTTTTTACTATAATAATTATTTTAAATTCAATATTTATATATATATATCCACATAATTCGGTAAAATATATTTCTTGCGTTATTTATAATATAAATTTTGTACATTAGAGTACTTAATTATCTCCAATTGGCGGATTTTGTCGGCACCCGCCAATATTTATAAATTATTAAATTTAAAAAAAAAAAAAAAGATCTGAATTTGAAAAAACAAAAAGATAAGAAGTAAATAATTAAAAGTTTTTAAGATACTTGAATTAAAAATATAAGAAAGGGTGATGAGATGGGGAAAATGAAAAAAAAAAACCAGTGACGACACGACTGCAACTATACGAGACCTGTACCTGTATATATTAACATAAGGGATAATTATAATCAGTGATTAGGTAAATAATATAATTTAAAAAAAAAACAATATATATAAATATAAATATAGATATCAATAAATATATATATATAAATATTATTATTTGTATTGTCGGTTGGCCAAACGGTAGACTGTATATTAATTCAGTAATAATAATTATTTAAAAATAATTAATTTATTAAAATATAATAATCAATTTATACACACATTAAACACAAAAAAATATACATTCACAATCGTCATATATGAAACATTTATATACTTAATATTATGTACATATATTTTTTTATAAAGATTTATCTTACGTTGCGTTGGCATAAAAAAACAAATTATAAATTACGTAAGTAAACCAATCAGTATTTTCTACTCTTTTTTAAATCATTTATTTTTTTAAAAACAATTGTATATTATTTAACGTTTTTAATTATTATTTAAACTTGTTTTCGCACTGTAAAAAATTGCAAGTGAATCTGGAGTGAATACGAATTTTATTTCAATCAGCATTCACTCCGGTACGGAGTTTTAACACTGAAATAAATTTATTTTTAATAGAAATATAACTATTTTAATAATTAATTGATCTAGATATTAATAATAAGACACAATATCATATAATACATAGTAAGAAAATGAAATTATTTAATAGTTATAATGACAATTTTTATGGGAATATTTGATATTTTGGTACAATATAAAATGTTATTTTGTGGTATGATTGACGTAAGTCATATGACAGTTTGTGACTTAGTAAAATAATATTAACGATGGAAAATGAAAAATCAATTTCTTTAACTTCATAAGCGTGAAATTTTTACGAGTGTGAGTGTAGCAGACATCAGGCAAATTTAAAATTATAAATAAATAGCGTAAATAATTTTAAAAATGCATTTATTAATTTGAAAATTTTTTAAATGCCCATTTTTTAAAAATTTTATTTTAATAGTTATTTACTCTATTAATAATTTTAAATTTATCTGATGTCTGCTACATTCACATTCATAAATTTTTCATTATCAGCCGCTTATAATTTAAAAAAAAAATATTTCGCATTAATACATGTAAAGGGAGCTTGTAATTATTTACGTACTCAATATAAATGTTAAAATATTAAAGACCTTACCACACTATGTATTAATAATTTAATTCGCAAGTTTTTACGATGAATTCATTCTGCTGTTTTTTTGTAATTAATATTTTCTAAAATCTCTTCAACGTGAATTTCACTTCAAATGATAGTAAATACATGAAAAAAATCCATATTTACTCCGGATTCACTCGGTAAATTATTTACAGTGTAAAAAATATATTTCATTAAAATTTTTATTTATTCATTTAAATTATTTAATTCATTATCATATATTGCAACACTTCCATTAATATTTAAGCATATTTCTGTGACTATTACTAGAGTTTTAGTTTACTACTGTATACAGTCTACCGCTTTATTAAAATTAAAAAAAAAAAATAAAATTAAAAAAAAAAAAAACGAAAACGTGCTTACAGATATTTTCATAGATAAGTGATTTATAAATAAAATTTAAATGGAGTAATTGATTAAATTTTCTTATTATAGTAAGAAATAATATTTGATTTGATAGTCAATTAAATTAGTGTATAATTTATTGATCGTCGCGCTATTAAATAATAGTTTTAAAAATTTTATTAAATTTTAATTATTAAAAAATGATATATATTTAGGGATTCTTATTGACAGTAATTGAATTATTAAAATAATAAATTATCTTTGATAAGATTTTCCGAGAATTTAAATATTAAATCGCTATTCTATGATAATATTACCAAGACGAATTTGCAGACTGATATTAATACAGCTGTTGGAGCTCACTATTTACGACGTAAGAACGGTGTAATTTTAAAATAAAAAGCAATAAAAATTTTTATCAGTGCGCTATTAAAAAAAAAAATTACAAAAATAATTGTTTTTATCAATCGATCAATACTTGATTATTATTTTTTTTGTGTAAATAATTGTGTATTGTATAAAATGAATTTGAAATAATTAATATTATTTTTTATTAATTATCTTACTCAAGAGTTTAATTACATATGTAACAGGCAACGTGGATGATTCAGGCACTCCGCGGGATGCCCAAGCCAAAAAAAAATTTACCAGATGATTTAAATGCAAAAGAATAAAATTAATAATTTTTAACGGCGCAATTATTATTTTATAAAAAATAAAAAATTTATTTATTAAAATTTTCATGCACTGCCGTACATTCTGTTAATAATTGACAAAGTTTTTTTATTATTTAACTCATATATAATTTAAACGCTCAAAAAATAATTAAATAAAAAAAGGATCAAATGATAGATGATGATAAAATATTTATATATATATATATATATATATATAATTTTTATCCAATTGTCAATACTTTTCAGAGTAACTTAAAGTGCTTGTACATTTTTCTAGTCGTATAAATACTCTTGGAATCGGCAATTTTACTAAGCCAATAATATTAATAATAAAAGTAAAAATAAATACACAATAACGCAAGATAGAAATGAGTTGGAATAAAAACAAAAAAAAAAAAAAAAATACGAATGTGTAAAGACATGTAACAGAAAACCGTAAAAGCATAAGGAGGCTTCCAAAAAAAAAAAAAAAATATACCAAAATAAATTTTCTTCCAATGCATAAATAAATGTCAATTAAAAAAGCTAACAATATAAATGATGAATTTCTTAAAATTGACTTTTTTAAAATGTTATTAAATAAAACTGCTTCCAGAGGCCAACAACGCGACGCTAAAAATTAATAGAAAAATAAAAATCATTCTGTGAATTGCCTCGACTCGCTACCTTGCCTGCATCAAAGCGCACTCCTAATAAGTAACAACAATAATAAAATGGATGAAAGAATAAATGCAAAAAAAAAAAATAAATAAATAAATAATAAAAACGCTAGAGATCTTGTAAATATGCTGAAAGTAGTGAATTATAAAATGGAAGCAAAACCTCAGTAATAAATGAGCAATATTTTATTCTTATTATCTTTTTTGAGTAAAAAATGAATAAATAATAATTAAAAAAGAAAAAAAATATCATTTAAAAATCTTAAAAAAAACTCCAACTAATCTTGTACTTTAAACACACACATTGTGTACAATAGCGCACGTTCGTAATTAAATAAAATCAATTAAATTTAAATGTTAATTATCCTTACACTTCGTAAAAATAGTAAACAAGAAAATGAAAAAAAAAAAAAAAAAAAAAAGGAAAATTTTTTAAATTTAAACAAAAATTGTTACGCATTTATTTATATATATTATAATTATCGAATAGGTAATGCTCAACTAGCATTTGTTTCTTAAAAATAAAAAATAAAATAAATATATGGCTGTTGGATATTTACATATGCGTACGATTGTTTCATATTTTTTATTGGCTTTATTGTTTTTTTTTTAACGCAACACGTGTTTTCATTATTATTGTTATGATTACTATTATTATTATTATTATTATTATTATTATTATTATTATTATTATTATTATTATTATTATTATTATTACTATTACTACTACTATTATTATTATTAGTACTAATGGAAAGGAATAATATTAAATTTGATATGCCCGTGTAAAAAAAAAATTTCTATTAATAATTAATTTGGATCTAAATTTCAGCATGAAACTCAGATCGTGATAAAAATATGACTTTTATCATATATTTGTATCAACAACTTTAATCACGACAAAATTATGACTCAGTCAAATTTTTATTCTCGTGATCCGAAGTTCATTCACTAAATTAATTTTACAATCGAAATTGATTTACGTAAACTAAGTACTTGATAGAAGAAATTTATTTGTAATTTCTAAATTGATAAATTTTACGAAATGTTAAATACAGTAAGAATTCAGTAAAGTTTCTATCGAAGTCATCCCAAGTCCAATTCAAATACGTAATAAATTAATTTTATAATTGATACGGATTTACTAGACGAAAACTTGGAACAAATTCATGATGAAATTCAGAACTAAATTCACTATGAACACAATTTTTTCCACATGGACGTTTTGTAGCAAAAGATTAAAAAGAAAAAAAAAGAAGTTTTCAAGTTTCGATAAATTATATTGAAAAGTTTTTCTACAATAACCAAAATTTTACATAGAATCATAAATTTACAATTATTACAAGTATGAAAATTTATCATATTAGTATTTAAAGTATTTTTGTTTCATTGATATTTTTGTTAAATTTATAACTTTCAAATTATACGTCAAATTACAATTTTATTTTTTTACAATCAAGACTGATACTAATTAACGGACACTGTTTTTTTTTTTTTTTTAGTCAAACAAAAAAGTCTACAACACAAATTTAATTTACAGCAATATTCAAAATTGCTCTGATTATTATTATTATTTTAATCCTAATCCTCAATATCAAATTGAATAATGATGTATACTCATGGAACATTGAGGATAATTTGTTCTTATTGATAATTATAAAAATAATACAGTTTTTTTTTTTTTTTTTTCGTATTTTGTAAGATGGAAAAAATTTGCTATTTATATTTATAAGTTGGACATTTAATATGCACGTTGTTTCATCTAAACAAATTTCTAAAAAGATCAAAAGAAAAATTAATTAATTACTTAATTGGGTAGTAAAATAAAATTTACTTAAATTAATTATAATTGAATACCTTATCAAGGTATAGGACTGTCTGTACCACTTCCACTATTGGTACTGGCCTCATTTTTCGTAGCAGCCAATCGGTCAGCACGTTTCGTACTTTTCGACAAAGTCGCCACTTCTTTCAAAAGACCAGATATTTTTGACTGCATTGTTGCTACTTTACTATCATATTCTTTTTCAGTAGCTTTCATTTTATTACGTAATTCGGCTTCCGCGGTAAAATTTTTAGCTTTTAAATCGGTTATCTAAAATTATAAATAAATTACCATTAATTAAATATAATTATTTAATAATAATTTCAAACAAACGACATACTTGTCTATCCTTGGTAAGTAATTGACTATCTTTTAGTGATAATTGTTTTTGTAAATGAGCTATTTTCTCTTTGAGCTGTGTAACAGCAACGACATGATCAGAACTATTGGGATCATGAGGATCATGAACTCCAACCATTCGTGCAACTTTTATTGGCGCTGGTCCATTTACTTCTGGAGATTCTGTTTGAGGAGGCAATTTCGTAACATCAACACGATGCGGCCGTTTATTATGCCCTTTTAATCTAAAAAAAAATTTATTTATTTTACCCGGGAAAAAAAGTCTAGATCTGCATTTTGTCTATATCTGCCCAGTTCAAACTAGATCTGTTCAGATCTCGACAGGCTGATTTTTAAGCAGAAAGTTATATCAGCCTAGATCTACTTTGATTTGAACAAATCAAATCAGATCTGTTCATACCTATTCATACATAAAATTTGATTAAATTTGATCGAGGTAGATCTAAACTTTTTTTCCCGGGTAATTATTAATAATTTCTAGGACAATTACTATTATAAATTAAATAATAAAGTAATAAAACTTGTCATAAATAATATATAAATTAACTTATTGGAATTCTTACATTGTTTTAATGATATAAAAAAAATGATAATATTTAATTACTTTTGCTCCTTGTGTTTAGTAGCACGATCATGTGCAAGTTTTAAATGTGCTCTTCTATCTGCATCCGATTGTTTTGTTTTAGCCAGTGCTCTTTTATACGACAATGTACAAAGCCAGCATAATAGTTTACCATCAACCTAAATGAATAAATAAATAAATTAATTAAAAATAAAATTAATTAATAAAAAATATTAAATTATAACCTTTTTGTCTTCATCTTGTCTATCAAATGCACACTTTTGTTTGCACTGCTCACAAGTTACTGGAGGACCATAACGTTTTTCCGAATTGGTACATCTTTGACATTTACTACCAATAAATGCCGCAATAGTATTACAGTATTCACAAGCCGATGGTTTACCATAAGCCTTAACATTTTGCTCGCATTTCTTGCAAATTGTACACGTGTTACCTTTTCTGTTATAACAATAAATAATTAATAGCAATAAGTATTTAGATAATAATCATAATTATTATTATTAAGTATATATATTTATGTTAATTAATAAATAATTATATTTATTTAATTATACTCACATTGTTTGCTGAAATTCAGATCTGCAGTATGTACACTTAACCACAGGAAATGAACCACGACATTCCTAAATCAACAATATCGTTTTATCCGATATTATACGATTGTTTTATTTTATAAAATACAATACAAAGCTTGATATTTAACGCTCATGAGCGCTCATATCAGTATTTTTTTTTTTTTTTTATAAATAATATATATACAATCGGGGACAGTAATTTGAGTCGGTTTTAGTCGATTTTTACGTTAGAATTTATTTAGAAACCGACTCAAATTAATGTCCCCGATTGTATATGTAAATAAGAAATTATTTATGATCCTGAAGTTAACAGACAATTACTAATTTTCATGAGTGTAAATGTAGCATACATCAGATAAATTTAAAATTATTAATAAATAGAGTAAAGAATTGATAAAATAAAATTTAAAAAAATGCGCATTCAAAAAGTTTAAAAATTAATAAGTGCATTTTTTAAAAATATTATTTTTTTAATTATTTACTATAATTATTAATAATTTTGAATTTGTCTGATGTCTGCTACATTCACAGTTATTAATCTTATTTTTTTTTTAAACAAATAAATTACAAAAATTTAAAATCAAAAGTATGCACTTGTAGAAAATTAAAAAAACTATGGGTGCAATTTTTTAAAATATTTTGTTTATAATCTATCATTAGAAAAATAATTAAAAAATTATTAGACGTCGACTAACTTCAGTATTATAATTATTTAAAATGATATTTATTTTTTAATTCATTTAAACACAAGACGTAATTTTAAAAATTCTAATATTAAATATAACATATATATTTATCGTTTGTCAATGAGAAACGTCAAGAGCAGTTAACCAAAAAGAGTTTGTACATGCATATATATATATACTGTCGAAAAAAAAACTTTTTTTTTTTAAATCTCTTAGAAGTTATAATAATAATTTTTTATTTATTAAATAATGTAATTATAATAATAACTTAAAATTATTCACCTTGCACAGCTGTTGGCCAGGAGATAATTCTTCAAAGGGATGTCTTGAGAAACACCGTGAGCACGCAAATAACGCTTTCACATTATTAGAACTCATTTTCTCAAAGTAAATTATATTTTTTATTTTATGAGTAATCCTCAAAATATTGGTCCTTTTATTAAACAAATTTTATTTATTTTTAAATATTTATTTTTTTAAATGTAATATTTGTTAATAATGCTTTGAAAGGTTTTAATAGCAATGTGTTTTATAAAATTTAATGTTGTATTTGAATCAATATATATGTATCCACATATATATTTTAATTAAATAAATAATATAAAATAATAAAAATAAAACACTTTCATTACATTAAGTAGTTATTATTAATTTTTAATACATAAATTATTACGGAAGCACAAACAACACCGAATACACAAAACTTTACTTGACTCGACATTAACTAAAAATTTCTATCTCACTCACTGAACAATTTTTTGCTCTCTCTTCTCAGAAACCGGCAGCAGAGTCGCCAGTGCTGCCAAATATATATTACTAAATATATTTTTTTATGTTTAATCCTTAATCTTTATTTTCCGCGAAAATTTAAATCTCTAAATTTTTCTTATAATAAATCCTTATCCAGTTCTTTAATTTTTTTTTTTTTTAATTTTAAGAAAATTGTTACCGAAAATTTGTCTCTGATAAAATTTTTTATGGTATTATTGTTTATATTATCAAAAATATAATTTTTTTCAATGGAGTTTAAACTAAGCTGTTTAATACTTTATGATACATGGTGACCACAGATTTTTGAAACTGAAATTCTCTGACTTTTCCAGGTATTCCAGTCAAATAATTAAAAAATTTCCTGAACATTTGTATAATAATATTAAATAATTGGAAATATTTATTTAATTCAAAATAAAATGGTATAAGTCAGTTCAATAAATAATCAATCATTGTCGTTAAATGAAACTATTGTATTATTTGTCAATGTTCATAGTTTTTTTTTTATTTATTAAATGAGTAATTTTTTATTTTTTATTTTAAATCTATGTTTTTATATAACTTACTCTATAATAAAATATAAATAAATTTTCCATTTTCACTAGAATAAATCTCATAAATAAGAACGTTTTATAAAATATTAATAAAATATTAATCAAGTACGCGAATAACAAATATAGTGAAACTTATTAGTTCAATACTTATGTATACTTTTAATGTTTTTGGTTTTTTAACTTGTCAATATAGATGATTAACATCTATATCAAGCTATTAAACCTTGAAGATCCTGACGATTGGTTTCTACTGAGACCTTTTTTTACTAACAGCTTTTTTAATTCTAACTGCTTGATTTTTTCACTATTGGAATCAATTTCTACTAATTTTTTTTCAAAATAGTATTATTTTCAACAGTTTTGATAGGAAAAAAATATTTATTGGATTTTTCAGTCAAAAAAAAAAAAAAAAATAATAAAGTAAAAATTTTTTCAGCTTTGTGACGAAACTCCCTGACTTTTCCAGAATATTTATAATTCCCTGACATTTCCTGGTTTTTCAAAAATGTGATCATCATGTTATGATCATTTTTTCAAGGAAAATAATTAATAATTCTATATTATTAAGACAAATGTTTTCAAACTAAAATTTTTATGATAAAACTAGCTCTTATTTTATGATAGTAAAACTTAAAATCAATTGATAATTTTATAAAAAATGAAATTTAAAAAATATTTAACTCTTATAAAGAGACTGCAACTCGTTAATAATTAATAAGAATAAAATTTTTGATTAAAATTAAAAATTATTTATTTATTTAACTTAATTCTTAAATGACTACAAAATAATTTGTATATGATAAAAAAATTTAATTTTAGTTTTAAATATAAATTATTATTTTTAATTACTTTTAATCTATTGGATTTGAATCAATTACATTAATCCAATGTATTATTCAATTAGAGTTCTAAATTATTGTAAGCTTATATATTTATTAAAACTAAAATATATCAGTTCTAGATTTTATTATATTTGAATGCAAAAAAAATAAATTACCAATGTGCAGCAAAATAATTTAAAAATAAACATTTAATCGGTTATAAGCTTGACAATTAATAAGATTTAATTCAAAGTTTAATAATAAAATCTAAATAAATACTGATATATTTATTTAAAATATAAATAATTAATCACAATAATTTTTAAGTGATAATCTTGGTACAATATTCATCGATTGTAATTCTTGAAATAAAAGTTTACAAGCATAAGGCATAGTTATCGTAGAAACACACCCAGTTGATTTACAATTATGACACCACCCACTGTAACCCATTAACCCACACTTATTACACACATCAACGTCAAAAGAATCACTAGAAATCATCAATCTTTCAAGTAACATCATACTAGCACCGTAACCAATTAAACAATCTCTTTCCATTTCACCCAATCTCAAACCACCGTCTTTAGACCGTCCCTCAGTTGGTTGCCGCGTTAAAACAGCACGTGGTCCTCGTGCACGTGCGTGCATTTTATCTTGAACCATATGCTTCAATTTTTGATAATAAACAGGCCCAGAATAAATATAAGCCTGAAGCGGCTCACCCGTTGTTCCCGAGTAAAACATATCTTTACCAAGGTAATTGTAACCTTGTCGTGCTAATTCCTCACATACATCTGATACTTTTGAACCACCAAAAGCAGTACCATAGTGCTGCTCACCTTTAAGTACCCCAGCTTTTCCCGCAAGTAATTCAATCAACTTACCTACTGTCATTCTTGATGGGAATCCATGAGGGTTCATTATCATGTCAGGACAAATACCTTGATCATTAAAAGGCATATCCTCTTGTTCAACAATTAAACCAGTAACACCTTTCTGTCCATGTCTACTACTAAATTTATCACCTATTTCTGGTCTTCGAGTTTGCCTTAAAGACAATTTAATTAAACACTCATTACTATTATTTGTTGCAACCATAACTCGTTCTATATAAGACGGCACTGTTCCTTTATAATTAACCGGAACTTCACGATATTCTGTTGGTGCACTAGAAGCTGGATTACCAGGTGTTGTATTTATATTTGTTGGAACAGATTTATTAATCAATACTTTTTTATTTTCAACCATAACTCCAGATGCAACAATACCATCTAAATCAATAACGTCATGTTTAAATATATGTTTTTTAGTAGTACTATCAATTAAAGGTCCCATTATACGATCTTGAAGTGAAGTGGTTGAACTTCCATATTTTTTTAATGTTGTTTTAACACTACGATAAACTAAACATCTACCGTAACCACGATCAATTGATGCTTTATTTAATATCAATGCATCTTCAATATCATAACCACTGTAAGACATTACAGCAACAGTTGCATTTTGTCCAGCAGGTAATTTATCAAAATTAATAAGTTCAATAGTACGTGATGATACCATTGGTTTTTGTGGATAGACTAAATTGTACATCAATGTATCAATACGATTACGTTGATTGTAACCAATAGTACCCATTGCTTGTTTACCCATAGCACATTGATAAGTATTACGAGGACTTTGATTGTGATGTGGATAAGGTACAAGTCCTGCACAAACACCCAATAAAGTGAATGGCTCGATTTCTAAATGGGTTGTTTTGTACGTTACAGTTTGTTCATTAAATGCTATATGGCAATCATTTTCTTCATTGACATCTAAATATTCAACATATCCATCTTGTAGATAATCATCAAAGCTTTTAACACCTTGTTCAAGTTTACTGATATCTTCAGTTTTAATTAAAGGCTGCCCATGTTTTATAATAATATATGGACGACAAAGCCGCCCACCATCAGAACTTATTTGTACGCATTTGTGTTTATGCTGTAAATAAATTGAAACAAAAGGATCAACAAGACCTCTACGACGTAACATTCGGAATACATTTACAAGTCTATTGTAATTTTTAATAACTCCGAGTATGTTACCATTTAAAAATACCATATAAACATCTTTACTATTTATTTCTTCACCGCTAAGAATATTAATGCTTTCAACCCCTAAGTTAAATACCAATCGTACTATTGGCTTTTCTTCAATCTCCGTTGTAATATGGGTCATTAATGCGAGATTTTTAACTAAACCACAACCCTCTCCTTCAGGTGTATCACTAGGACACAGCATTCCCCATTGAGATGCTTGTAAAGATCGTGGTCCTGATACTTTTCGTGTTTTTTCAAACTGTGAATTAACTCTTGTCATCATTCCTAATGCCGAAATATATGACAGTCGTGATAAAATTTGTGTTACACCTTTACGTTCCATTTTAAAACGCTTTATCGTCCAATTACCAGATGATATTGCAAATACTAGACCATTCGTTATTAAATCTCCTTTCATATGTTTTGTTATATTATATTCTGATGCTTTTACTTTATTTATATTTTTATCTGTTGTTTGTTTAAGATTTAAATTATAACGTTTAAATAAATCTTCAAACATCAATGACAGTAGTGATCCAGCTAATTCTAATCTTTTATTACCATAATAATCACGATCGTCTATCAACGAGTTATCAGACTGTGCTCTTATCACACGTCGTATCATGACTGCTAAATATGTTGCTTTAACTTTGAAATTATAGTCAACAAGTGGCACATGACTCAATATATTTTGAGCTAATAAATCACTTATTTCATCTGCTGGAGACATTTTTTGACTTGTTGGAAATCTTCGATGTTTTCTTTTGACTGCAAGATATTTCAATGCTTGGTTTTGTGAAAATACTTTACATAGACGGCAATCTTCGATACTTGAAGCAAATTTTTCCATAAATTCTTCATCAGTTCCAATCAATTGGATTATTTCTTGATCAGAAACAATTCCCATTGCTTTGAATATTACAACTATTGGTATGTCGTCTTGAAATATATTGTGACGTAAATAATATTTACCACCTTTACCTACAATATTTGTTTTAGTTTTTCTTTCATGCGTTGAACTGTTACAGGACGCCATAATGCAGCCTTTATTATCTTTTTCAATAATAATACGATTTCTTATCATTTGTTCTTGAATAAGTATCACTTTTTCTTGGCCATTTATTATAAAATAGCCACCAGGATCATGCGGGCATTCATTTAATTTTGATAGTTGAAAGTGAGATGCATCTTTTAGTACGCAGTTTGAACTTTTTAACATTATTGGCATTCTGTAAATAAATTTTATTAATTTATTATTAAATTTTAATGTTTTATTTAAATATGAAATTAAAAAATTACCTTCCGATACACAGATCTTTTTTAATCATTCGTTTATTAGTGAGAGTATATTCAATGTCAACAAAAATAGAAGCTGAATAAGTTAAATCTCGTAATCGACATTCGTGAGGAGTCAGTGTTTTAGTTTCACCGAATTCTACTTCTTCTGGTTTTCCAACTCTGACATCCAAATATCTGAGTTTAAAAAAAAATAAAAGAGAATTATATTATTATAAATATGAGTGTGAACATAACTGACAAGTGTAAATTTTTGAATATATAAATAGAAAGTACAATAAAAATTTTTAAATGCGTATTTAGATAAATAAAAAATTATTACGTGCATTTTTTTTTAGTTTCATTATCTTATATGATTTATTTATTTATTTTAAGGGGAGCCACTAGTGTGAAATTTTGAAAAATCAATTCATTTTTTTTTGGCACATTTCGATAGTCTATACCTTCAAAAATAACATACTGCAATTTCTAGTACATATCTCAAATAGTTTTTTGAGTTACAGCCATCTGAAGAGCAGCCGCTTATCGATTCTCAAAAATACACTTTTTAAAATTACTGCCTCTATAACTTGAAGACAAATCATCCGATCGATTTGATTTGAATTGCAGTTTCTTTCATGTGTTTCTACGTACCATGAACCTCCAGTTTTTGGATCGAATCAAAAGTGTAATTTTGGCAGACCAAAAATCATCAAATTTTCGCGCAAAATTAAAAAATTTTTTTTGCTACTCCGCAATTTTTTTTTAGCCCGAGGGTCATGGTACGGGAAATATACCTTATAGTTTAATAAACTATTTGGTTTTTTTTTATTTCATGCACTGTGTAGGTCGCTATCACTGCAGCGATAAGGGGACTTTTTTTTGAGCGTTGGGAGATTGTGAATAACTCGCTAAATTTTGAATTTGTTGGTCCGAAAATTTTATCTTGTATTCATTATATATCCACAAATATATTCTCAAAAGATTAAAATATTCCACGAAGTAGTTTTCTTTAAAAAAATTACAAAAAATCACCGTTTTTTCAGGCGGTCACACTAGTGGCCCCCCTTAAATTTATAAATTGTCTCGTACCTGCTACATTCACACTTATACAGCAATTTAATTATTGATTGTTAATTAAAATATTTATAATTACTTGAGATAAAATGAAGCAGTAGACTCAGTAGTGACCAAACTATTAGCGGCGACAATTTTTTTTATTTCGACATTTATAAAATAATTAAAAGAATCAACGTGTTGTTTCACTAATCCTTTGCCTTTTAAAAATGCCGGTACAAGTTTCCATTTGTTCTAAAAAAAATAATAATCATAATTTAATTTTAATTATTATGATACTAAAGTCAGCCGAGGTCTTGTAATTTTTGAATTTTCTTTTAAACGATGAATATAAAAAACAAATTAGTTGAAAAAATTGCACCTGTAGTTTATTTAATTTTCTACATGTGCATATTTTTATTTTTCATTTTTTCATAATTGATTTGTAAAACAAATATCCGAAAACTGTTTATTGTCTGTCAACTTCAGGATCATTAATTATTTAAGTTTTTTAAATAAATAAAAATAATTTATAAAAAATAAAATTACCTCGATATGTTGGATAACTCTTTTATGTTTTTCTTCATCCTTTATGTGCTCTGAACCACCCATTCTCATTTCACCCATTATTCTAGATTTTATTTTAATTATTTATCAATTAATAGTTTATTTTAACACTAGTATATTATTGTTACTATTTATAACAATAAAAAATTTTTGTTTAACCTAAATCTATAGGAAATTAATATATGCTGAAATATATTATACGTAAAAACACGTGTGTGATTGCGTGAGATTTTTTTTTCCCTTGTTATCCTGGGAGGTTACTAGAGTCAGAGCTGACGCCACCTTCTGGACAGTGGGCAGTTCGTTGTCACGTGGGACCAATTTTGAATTTGAAAACAATTAACAAATTTATTGTTGGCTATGATGATTATGATTATGAGTACTATTTAATGAAATAATGAAGTTATAGATAAGGATAGATGTGATTGATAAAATAATTTTTATCTGAAGACTGAGTTTTATTATAAGGTATATATAAGATATGATCAGTAATAACAGTTGTACTCTTCAATAGTTCGCGATTGGTACTGTAAGTATATGTAGTTATCAATTTCTTAAATTATTTATTTAAAATTAAATCACCCTGTTTTTTCTAAAATAATCTTTTTAAAAACAATAAATTATAAAAAAAAAATATTCAAAAAACTGCATCTATAGCTTTTTTGATTTTCTACATGTGTATACTTTTTTTTTTTTTTTTTTTGTAATTGATTTGTTGAAAAAAAAAAATCTAAAAATTGTTCACTATCTGTAAACTTCAGGATCATTTATGTAAAACTAAATAGACTTATAATTAATTTTAGATTTTATTTATATAGCTCACAATAATTGACAGAAACACCCCTAATAGTATCAATTTACCAGCATGGCTCTCTCGGGCTATAATAACTGGATTTAATTATGATACGCTTAAATATTCAACAGTTTTAGTTGACCACGGCGTCACATTTAAATTATGTCAGCAGGTATTTGTTATTGCTCAGGACCAAATAATTAGTTAAGTATCTTAAGTATTAAATAAATAACGATAATGATAATAATCTAGAAGTGATTTTCTGCGATTCTTTGAGCGCTCTTTTGTTTCATATTTTATTGTGGCTAATTAACATTACTCTCCAGTAAATACCTGGATACTCTTAGAGTCTACTAGATAATCGGCAGTATTTAATAATTACTTTGTAGGATTCTTCATTTAATTAATTAGAACATGAATACTAATTTAAACACAGAGTATACGTTTGCGCATGTGCATAGTTAGTATTAGAACAACGGACATAACGAAAATTTTAATAATTAATTATAAATATAAAAAGAAAAGAACAAAAGCTACCTTTAGTGGGATATTAACAAACAAATTGAGATAAATGGAAAAAAAAATAAAAAGTATTAAAAATAAGTATAGCCATCGTTAACTTCAAATAAATTTTTAATAATTTAAATAAAAAAAAATAAAAAATGAACAAATAATTATTTATAACAAACATTGAAGAACAAGCGACGAACAAATGAATTGTTTATAAAAATTTGCAAAGTTTGAATTCCTCCCGCCAACTTAAGAGAGCTATAAATTATGCGTAATATATTCGAGAATATATAGTTTGATATATTTGTAACAAGGTTACTAGAATAGTTACTATTCTAGTAACCTTGATTTTTGAAGCATATATTGTAGTAAAAAAAAATGAAACCCAATTATAACCGCGCTTTTTGTGTAAACAAAAGTTCATGCCTGTTTGTGCCTGCTAAAAATTGAATACTATCATAAATTTATACATTTATATGTATATAAATATATAATGAGGCCGAGATTCACAAGCCACCTTGCTTTTGTTTTTCATCCGCTTAACAACTAAAATAATACTAATTTGTATTTTTTAAATATTAATAAATATTGAAGATAATTATAAATAATTTTCAAAATTAATATTTAAAAAATAAATAACAATGCCTGGTGAAAAATTTCAAGACAAAGGTATTATTAGAAAAATATACCTCAAAGATTTTATGTAAGTATATAATTTATTAAACTATTTATTTTTTTTTATGCTGTGACTTATAAACTAAAAATAATATTTTAATTACTAGCACATACAGTGAGGCTGTGGTAACACCAGGACGCAATTTAAATATGGTAATAGGACCAAATGGTTCTGGTAAATCAACATTGGTCTCAGCTTTAGCTCTTGGATTAGGCGCAACACCTAAAACATTGGGTAAACCTGGTCATATTTCTCAATATATACGTACAGGATGTCAAAAAGCATATATTGAAATTCATATTCAACAAACAATAAATAAAATTATTAAAATAAGCCGTACATTTACGTCGGAAAATAAAACTACATGGATGATTGATGGACATCCGGTTATTGAAAGTAAAATTCGTGATGTTATTCAGGATTTTAATATACAGGTAATTTAATTTTTTAATGAATTAGTTTATTTACATTAAAGTAGCAATTTTCTTTCATAGAATTATAATTTTGATAGACTTGTGTATCATTCTGTTTCACAAAAATCGACAATTTGTTTTTTAAAAAAGTACTCTGAAAATATTGTTCAGTAGTTCATGTTTAAACGGCACCTCTTAATTTTGATATTAAGGGGTAGGTACCTCATCGCGATTTTCTATTTCCCATTTAATTAACATGGGAAATTTTTTTTTTTTTTAAGTTTAAAATTTTTTCACGCATTAGCAAACCTAAATATCGGAAAAATCAATAGACATTTTTGTTGGAAATTGAACGCTCTACAAAAAAGGTCTCTTATCATTTTTCGATAAATTTAATTTTTCAAAAGTTATCCTAAGTCAAAGTTTGATTCGTGGTAAATTTTACCACTATTCGAATTTTTCAGCGAAACTATTAGACTTGTCGTAAAATGTTATAAGATTATTTTTGTAGACAATTTTATTCCTTACAAATTATCTCTGGTGAGGTTTTTTCAAATTCCGCATTGTTTTCTAGTAATTTTCATTTTAATGTTGTTCTTGAAATCTATCCGAACACTTTTTTTTTATGAGTTTTACACTAAAATGAAAGTAACTATAAAACGATGCAAACTTCCAAAAAACTTTATTAAAGATAATTTGTTAGGAATAAAATTGTTTACAAAACAGATCAAAACATTTTACGATAAGTCTGATAGTTTTGCTGAAAAATTCGAATAGTGGTAAAATTTACCATGAATCAAACTTTGACTTTGGATAACTTTTGAAAAATTATATTTATCGAAAAATGATAAAAGATCTTTTTTGTAAAGCATTCAATTTCCAACACAAATGTCTCTTGATTTTTCCGTTACTTTGATTTGCTAATGCGTGATAAAATTCCAAACTTAAAAAAAAAAAAAATTTCCTATGTTAATTAAATGGAAAATAGAAAATTGCGATGAGGCACCTCTTAATGTTAAGATTGAGAGTTCCCATTTTAATAGGGTCATTTTTTCGGTATTTTGAACAATATTTTCAAAGTACATTTAAAAAAAAAAAAATTAGTCGGTTTTTTTGACACATACTATTGTGTATGATAAAGATTTTAATGTGTAATTAAGATATTTATTACTTTTACTATTTATGATAAATGTATAATTTTTTTTATTTTTAATTTTAAACAGGTTGATAATCTTTGTCAATTTTTACCACAAGAACGAGTCTCAGATTTTTCAAAAATGGATTCACGACAATTATTATTAAATACTGAAAAATCTGTTGGTGATCCGCGATTACATAGTTATCATATGCAATTAATTGAACTTCGTAGTGCAGAAGAAAAAATGGAAGCTGAGATTCAACAAAAAAAATCAAAACTTGATGTAGAAACTAAAACCCTCGAAGGATTAGAAGAGTCAGTATCAAGTATCAGAGAGAGAACGGTATTAAGTAAAAAATTAAAAACATTGAAGCAGAAAAAAGCTTGGTTAAAATATGATGATGCACGAAAAGTCATAACTGAGACTAAAGAAGAAAGAGACAAAGCATACAAAGAATTGGAACAGTTGAAAAAAACATTAGGTCCTACTAATGAACTTATGGTTAAAAAAAAAAGTGACATTAAAAAGTTAGAGAATTTGGTAAATAGTCACAGTCGTAAAATCAATGAACATGAATATAAATTAAACAATATAATTGAGGCATTGGATAATTTTCATTATAAAGTAAATGAATGTAAGAAAGAGTGTAGTAATGAAATAGAACATGAAAAATTAAGTGATAAAGAAATAAAAAAATCTGAAATACGTAAAAATAAATTAGAAAATGATATGCGTCTTATGATTGATGAGTTAGGATCTGAAGAATTAATAAAAAAACGTTATCAAGAATCAGAACGTAAATTTTCATGTCAAAAAAAAATAATTGATGAATATTCTGATGAAATAACAAGATTAAAAAATGACAGTATAAAAATAAAAAATGATATTGCTCATGCCCAACGTTATTTAGACAATCTTAAAGATGTTGATTCTAAACGTATGGATGTTCTTAGAAATATCAGTAATGATGCATATGAAGGCGTTAAATGGCTCAGATCAAATCTTGATAAATTTCGCGGGAAAATTCATGAACCAATGCTGCTAACACTTCAACTTGATCATAATGATCATGCTAAATATGTTGAACGTGTTATAGCACAGCGTGATCTATTAGCTTTCGTATGTGAAAATAAAGATGATATGAATCTTTTGTTAAAATACTTGAGAGAAGACCGTAAATTAATTATCAATGCTGTTCATTCAGATCCAAACAAACCGTATGATAATAGACCTTACATTCCACTTGATCAAATTCGCCAATTTGGTTTTCAGCATTACTTGATTGAATTTATTGAAGCACCTTTAACTATTATGAAGTATTTAGTTCAAATGTATCAAATTCATAATATTCCTGTTGGTACTGCTGCTGTTGAAGATAATCCTGATCGTATTCCTGATAATTTACAATTATACTTTAGCCCAAATAATTGTTACAATGTTAGAAAATCAAAGTACACTGGTGATAAATCTACTAGTATATCACGATTAGGTGCAGCACGTGCATTTAATATTAATCTTGATACTAGTAAAATACAAGAAAATGAACAAAAAATTGTTGAATTAAATTACGAATTAGATAATAATAATCAAGAAATGCTGACAATATGTCAACATTACCAAGAAGAAAATAAAAAATTAGATGAATTACGTAATACTAGAACTAAATATCGATCAGAGGTTAATCAAATTCAAAAATTAGAATCAGAAATAAACGTTGCTAAAAGTAAACTACAAAAATTAAAAAATGAACGTAAGAGTATTGATGAAATAAAAGCTATTACTAAAGAAAAAATAATGAGAATGATAAATAAACAAATTGATTATTATACTGAGTGTAATAAATTGTATGAGAAGGTTGTATCAATGGCAACACAATCAAATGTTGATTCATTAAAGTTAAAAATGATGCAACAGGAATTATTAAAATTGTCAAATGAATCACTAAGTTTAAGAGAAAGACTTGAAGCAGCTGATGCACATTTCAGTGATTTAGATCGACAAGTTAAAGAAATGAAAATTGAAATAGATAAATTTTTTGAAGCAGCACTTGCAGAAACAAATGGTATGAATCCACAAGATCCGAAATTTCAAAGCTTGCATAAAGCTTTTAAGAAATTACCTAGTAATCTTTCAGATATAGAAAAAGCCATACAAGCATCAAATGCTAAACTTTATTGTTTGGCTAATAATGATAATGGTGAACAAATACTTAGAGAATATGATAGACTTAAGCAAGACATTGACAGATTAAACAATGAAACACAAGAACTCAATGATAAATTAAAAATAAATCAAGATCAAATCACTAAAATACACGATGACTGGTTACCACTTATTAATACATTAGTTGAACAAATAGATAAAAACTTTTCCACTTATTTTGCAAGTGTTGGTTGTGTTGGCGAAGTTAAATTTAACGTACCTGATAATATTAAAAATTATGAAATGTATGCATTGCAAATATCTGTTAAATTCCGCGATACTGATCAACTTCAAATATTTGATCAACAACGACAGAGTGGTGGTGAAAAAGCTTTTACAACTGCAATTTACATGCTTTCACTTCAAGAGTTATGCAACGTACCATTTAGATGCGTTGATGAAATAAATCAAGGAATGGATCCTGTTTATGAAAGACGTGTTATGGATTTACTTGTTGAATTAACAATGAATAAAAAAGGATCACAGTATTTTTTAATTACACCTAAAATACTTCCTAATTTACATTACAATGATAATTGTCGAATTCATGTCGTTCATAATGGTCCATTTGTTGTTTCCAATGATAAATTTAATATGCAAAATTTTTGTTCAAGACTTATCACTTAACATTTTATTATTATTTTACTTTTTTATAATCATTAATATATATTACTTATTATTATTACTACTATTAATAAACTATTTCTTTATTTTTTATATTCATGACACAATTATAGTTATTACTTAAATCAAAAATTTATACTTACATGGAAAATTAAATATATTGTTCAATAATTATTTTTTTTTGTTTTCATTTCATCCACTTGAAATTTTTATGAGCAATTTTAAATTTCTACACAAGCCGAAAATATTTTCGAAATTTGTATTTAAATTAATTACGTCACTCATTATTATTCTATCTTATCGCACGTTGACTTATTGACGATAAAATATGTTTTATATTAAAGAGTTTATCGCATCAGAGCAGGAACTAGAAATAAGTTCAGTCATAATTTTTAAATCCAAACTTATCAGTTGTTACAATTATTAATTAATACTAATTTTAAACTTGTTAAAAATGAATATTAATTTCAGCCGTAATAGTTTGAGGCTTTTTAATTTTATAAAAATAAAGTCTATCAAGTGCAATGCTCGAAGTTCATCTCAGTATTATCCAATTGATGAATATATTTTCGGATTAAATGAACAGCAAAAAGAGGTTTATGTTTTATCACTTATTTATTATATATTTAATAGATAATTATTAATTATAAATTGTTTTTATTAATTTTAGTTGAGAACGGTTGTTTTTAATTTTGCGCAAAAAGAATTAGCCCCGAAAGCTTCTCAAATTGATAAAAACAACAATTTTGATGATTTACGAGTGAGTTGTTTTTTAGTCTTATTTATAATTATAATTTTATTGTTTTTACCGCTAATATTATTGACGTAGAAAATTTAAAATTAACTGTATTTTATTTTAATATATTTTCATATTTTCTTTTTGTTAGTTATGCATACATTTATTATCTATAAATAAATTCCAGTCATTTTGTAAGAGTTTTGACCTTTTGATATTTTTGTTGTAAGTAATTTCGAAATAATATATTGTTTACAAGAAACTTTAAAATATAATTTATCAAAAAATCTATTTTAAAAAAACTTTTATAAACATATTACTTGAATATTAATTAATGAAAAATTCTTAAGGGGGACTACTAGTGTGACCGCCTGAAAAAACAATGATTTTTGGGAATTTTTTTAAAGAAAACTACTTCGTGGAATGTTTTAATCTTTTAAGGATATATTTGTGGATATATAATGAATACAAGATTAAATTTTTGGACCAAAAAATTAAAAATTCAGTGAGTTATTCACAATCTCCCAACAATAAAAAACAAGAATTCCCCTTACTGCAGCAGTGATAGCAACCTTCACAATGCATGAAATAAAAAAAAAACCAAAAAGTTTATTAAACTATAAGGTATTTCCCGTACCATGACCCTTGGGCTAAAAAAAAAATTTCAAATTTTGCGCGAAAATTTGATGATTTTTGGCCTGGCAAAATTACATTTTTGATTTGATCGAAAAACTGTAGGTTCGTGGTACGTAGAAACATATATAAAACAAACTACAATTCATAGAAATTGATCGGATGATTTGTCTTCGAGTTATAGATGCAGCAATTTTGAAAAATGTGTTTTCGAGAACCGATCAGTGGCTGCTCTTCAAATGGCTATAACTCAAAAAAACTATTCGAGATATGCACTAGAAATTGTAGTATGTAATTTTTGAAGGTATAGACTATCGAAGTATGGAAAAAAAAAAGAATTGATTTTTTAAAATTTCACCCTAGTGGTCCCCCTTAAATTAATAAAATTTTTTTGTAACCTCAGTTACTAAAAAATTTTATATTTCAGTCATTTTGGAAACAACTTGGTAATCTAGGTCTGTTAGGAATTACAGCAAGTCCAGAGTATGGAGGTACAGGTGGTAGTTACTTAGATCACGTAATCGTAATGGAAGAATTAAGTCGTGCTTCCGCATCTATTGGCTTGAGTTACGGTGCCCACTCGAATTTATGCATCAATCAGATACATCGAAATGGAACAGAAGAGCAGAAACTCAAGTATCTGCCAAAGGTAATGGTCTAAAAAAAAACTTTTTTTGTTTTATTTTATCCATTAAATAAATTTATTTATTTAAATAGTTATGTAGCGGCGAACATTTCGGTGCATTAGCGATGTCTGAATCAGGATCAGGTTCGGATGTTGTCTCAATGAAACTTAAAGCTGAAAAACATGGAGATTACTATATTTTAAACGGTAATAAATTTTGGATTACCAATGGTTGTGATGCTGATACTCTTGTTGTTTATGCTAAAACAAATCCTAATGTTGATAAACCACAGCATGGTATAACAGCATTTATTGTTGAAAAAGGTATTGAAGGTTTTAGTACAGGAATTAAATTAGATAAGCTTGGCATGCGTGGTTCTAATACAGCTGAATTAATCTTTCAAGATTGCAAAATACCTGGTAAATTGTTTTAACTATTTTTAATTTTAAAATTTATGTTTTAATTTAATTAATTTATTTAAATAATTATAGCTAAAAATATATTAGGTGAGTTGAATAAAGGAGTTTACGTTTTGATGAGTGGATTAGATTTAGAAAGACTTGTTTTAGCTGGAGGTCCACTTGGGTAATTATTATTAGTCTTCATACAAATAATTTGAATTAACTTATTAATATCACATGGATGTTTTATAGAATTATTCAAGCGTGTTGCGATATATCATTCGAATATGCTCACGAAAGAAAACAATTTGGCAAAAGAATTGCTGAATTTCAAATGTTACAAGTACATCGTATTTATTTTAAAACTTACTATTTTATTATGAGTTCTTAATTTTATAATAGGGTGGTCGGTAAAAATTAAATTTTTTCAGACCCCCTATAAAAAGTTTCTTTTTAGAGAAAAAATACGTGGGAAATTTGGTTCTTTCTTTTTAAGTAAAAAGAACACAAGCCTCAGGACGATCGAAGTTCATTTTTCGATACGATTGCGTTTTTTTTTTAAATATCTCATGAAATATGCAGATTGAAGGAAAAAATCATAGGAACAGTTTTGTAGAAAATTAAATTCTTGACAAAAAAAGTCATATTCATTTTTTATCAAAAGTGTGTATTTATGACGATATTTTGAAAAAACTTTTTTTAGATCTTATGAATTGAGCGTTTTAAAAATTACAAATGTTGAAAATAACATTTTCTAAGTATATAGAAACTATAACAAGCATTAATGATTGATATGTTACGTGTTACGAAGTTGTCTATATTCAAGAAAAAACGATATTTTTAAAATTCGTAATCCTTGAAATGCTTAATTGATAAGATCTAAAAAAGTTTTTTTTAAATATCTTCATAAATACACATTTTATAAAAAAAATGAATATGATCTTTTTTGTCAAGAATTTAATTTCCTACGAAATTGTTCCTATAATTTTTTCCTTTAATCTGCATACTTCATGAGATATTTAAAAAAAACCGCGATTGCATAGAAAAATGAATTTTGATCGTCCTGAGGTACGTGTTTTTTTCACTTAAAAAGAAAGAACCAAATTCCCTTCGTATTTTTTCTCTAAAAAGAAGCTTTTTATGGGGCGTCTGAGAAAATTTAATTTTAACGACCACCCCAATTCATAGTTATAAAAAAAATTATATATTTATATACATTTTAGGCAAAGATAGCTGATATGTATACTACTTTGAGTGTAAGTAGAAGTTACTTATATTCCGTAGCAAGGGCTTGTGACGCCAATCATACAAATCGTAAAGATTGTGCTGCAGTTATTCTCTTTTGTGCAGAAAATGCGACGAAAGTTGCATTAGATGCTATTCAAATACTGGGTAATTTTTTTTTTATTTTTATACTCTATATATTTTTTTATTGTTACAAATAATGTAATAACTTTAAATTATTTAAACAGGGGGAAACGGATACATAAATGATTATCCAACAGGTCGTTTATTAAGAGACGCAAAATTGTATGAAATTGGTGCAGGAACTAGTGAAATTCGAAGATTAGTAATAAGTCGGGCAATTACTGAAGAGTATTCGTAATTAAAATATTTTTTATATAAATCAGATAAAGTTTTTTTTTATATCTTATTATTTTATATTTATTTTTATATCAAATTATAATTGATCTGTTATTATATCTTTATATATAAAGTATATTGTATGCGTATATTTTTATACATTGGCAGAAATGATTGATTCATTAGTTATAATAATTAATTCACATGACCGTGAGTAATCGTAATGTAGCCTTGAATATGTATATGAGATGATTGTTGCTCCTTTGGGTCATTAGATATGTCATTAACTAAATTTCTTCTCAACTAATGTACATAAAGATAAATGAGTCACTAGAACATATCAGTAAGTAGTATTAGTAGTCTCTTAAGTCGATTGATTAACCTTTAGCGCTATAGGTTGCTAATTTAAGTGTCGAAACGTTAACACCCCTGTTTTATTTCCTTTGGACTTAGACATTCTCTATCTCTCTGTTACTTCTCTTTGTCTTGATTTAAACTCATTAATCGGAGGACCGCCAAAGTAATTGGACTGACTACAGATAGGACAAGCTTGTGGCTTTCCGAATCTTGGACAGATTTTTATGTCTACTGAAGACTGAAATTTAAAAATAACAAAATAATTTGTTAGTTATAATAACTATTTAAATTAATTAATTCATTAACTTATCAGTTATTGGATTATTGGATCAAGAGGATAAGGGAGAACGTGAAAATGGCACTCAAGTTCTCCATTGGAAATTACTATGAGACTTACGTGAGTATTTTTTAACCGAAAGAATAGTGAAGTGATTAAATTTATTAGTGATTGTACTATGAAATATTTTTGTGTAAAGTGTAATTATAGTCGTTGTAATACTCCTATTGTTATTATAGTTTATAAATTGTGTTAATTATTTTGTGTACAAACATCCCAAATAACAAGTAATATTTAGTACGCATTTTTATTTTATTTCTTCTCAAAATTAAAACATGAACAGACCGAGTAAAATAAACAAATGATATAATAAATCCAAAAAATCCCGTTTGGGTTTTGGCGGCAATACAATTGAAATTTAAATAATTTCGCGGTTTCTGTACCATCCAGTCTCGTGTCTGGTAAATATAGTACCCGTGAAAATAAAAATGAATTGTGTATTTAAATAATATGTGTTATTGTTTAATACACAATAGACACGATAATGAGACGTACTAATGATCTTACACATTATAAATACTATAGAAAAGAGTAAGAGGGGTTCATTGAAGTGATTGTTCAAGAGCACATATTTGACTTTTTAGTATATCGACACTTGCAATGTGGGATGCCAATAAGAAATGAGGCCAGATTGGGTAGAATAGGAACCTAGTTATGCTGTCGCTTATTGGGCAACTTCAGGGACACTCGCAACTCTCTCAAGATATGCATAGGTCTTGTCAAAGTACTATTCGTTACCGCAGTTCTGTCCCACGATTGACAGTAGACCGAACGCTGTGAATCCCCTGGCTTTGTAAACATTTAAATCGCTGTAATAATCACTAAAAACAATTATTACAAAAAAATAACATACAAGTAGTATCATTTTATTTCTTCCCTTTGTGTTGTACATTAGTGTTTTTTTCTGTTTTGTTTTAATTTCGAATCCCTGTGTGATTAATTCGTCATAATAAAGAAGTATATAAGCCAAAGAAAAATAAAATAAACAGCAAGCGAAGACAATTATTCATTGAGTGTAGAGCATGACGAAGAAACATACGTTGGTATTGAAATTACGAAGACATCCAAGTCGCCCTTGGGGTATTAGAATTGCTGGGGGTGCAGATTTAGGCACACCGATCATCGTCACCCGTGTGAGTGTTTGTGATTATTATTTTTTTTTCTTCCTTATAATCTATTATTAATAAATTATTAAATTTAATTACACTGTTATTATTAATAATATAAATAAAAAAAAAATTGTTTAATAATTTAAATATATTTATCTGATTGTTGCAGTCTGAGAATGATGATCTCCGGAAGGGTGACGTGATAAAGAAAATAGACGATTACGATGCTCGTGATGTCAGGCACGTGGACGCCCAGAATTTACTTCAAAACTCAGAGTCTGTAAGACTAGTCGTGGAAAGGTCTGAGCCGTTGTCAAATCTGGCATGCAATCGATACACTTCACAGTCATCGATTGTCGAGTCAATCCACTCTTCTAACGAGGCAGCGTTCGTTAGTCTGTCAGAACAAATGATCATTTATTATTAAATTAATTTTTATTTCATTTAAGCTATTAATAGCTACACTGCTAATCACTTAATTATATATATTTTAAATGCAAACTTGTTAAACAATACTGACAAAATAACGCTTGTATGCCTCATCGCGATGCTCAGGAGATGTCATAACCACGGCTAAAAAAATATTCATTTAAATGCTCTTTGTTATTATTTATACTTAATATTTTGTTTATTAATGAACAACTTATGTCTTAAAGACATATATGTAAAAAATAATTAATTTTACTTGATGAAAATTAATTAAAAATTTTTAAATTATTTGATAAAGAGCATTAATGAAATTATGGACTACAACTCTTTCAGCTTTTTAAAATTTAATTAATAATTATTTAATAAAATAATAATATTTGATATTAAATAGGCCTCAAGAATCACAACCAAAAATTTTGCCGAAAAGTCCAGTTCCTCCGCTATTATCACCTCCTCGTGAATACAAAACTTATTCACCTGACCATTTTGACCCACCTCGAGAACATATTGAAGAAGTTCGTGAAGAAAGATATTATTTATCTCAGGTAAGAGACTATTATATTTAAATTATTTTGTTTGTTTGTTTAACGAATATTTAAATATATATTTCATTTATCTTTTATAATCATTTTGATGATGTAACAATTGTCTCTTGGCGATTGAATTTATAATATTTGCTAAAACATAATGGGATGTATCCGTAAGACAAAAGAAATTCATCACCTAAATTTTTTAATTGATATTTTATATGATTATTTGTTTTCAAGATATTTAAATTTAATTTATATTAAAAATTAAGTTAATAACGTAATTTATAATATTGTCGATTGATAAATCAACTATTGAGAAAAAAAATCTATATAAATGATGCAAGCATGAACAGCTCAGCTGCCTTGTCTCTAAGTTTAGAGCAGAACCAACGGCTATTTCGGCCGATACGACACGTTGTGTTTGTAAGACGCGTCGATTTGTGGAGCGAAAAGAATGGCCGGTGCAAAAGTTACTGCGTGTATCGAATTTTAAACGGCTGCCAAGCGTTTTCTTCTTTCAACAACAAAACATTTTAACTAATTTTTAAAATAGTACATTTCATTCCTACTACTATATACTAATCATATATAAATAAATAATTTCTTAAAAATTAATGACAATCCTGAAACAATGAAACTCAAAAATTTTAAATAAAATTGGAGCTTTTTATTAAAAATATTGAAGCTTACAATGAAACTTGCTTCTTATATTTAAAATAATAAGTAACAAAATAATAATATAAAATGCGGAGGTTTGACAGCAAAAATAACATTGAATGATGGAGAATGTTTTGATCGAAATGCTTGAATCAATGGTTAAAAAGGGGAAGAAGAGAGTAAGAGCTTTTATATTGTTAATGAGTAAACGAGACGGCAACAAATCTATAGATACAAGTGTGAATATATTTTTGGTGGTCCGGCTCTCGATGCCGGAAAGTTCCTCAAGATGTAGTAGAGTTACTCTATAAATATAACTTTTGCATCTAAACCACCACCGTTAATTTACTGATCTCGATACTCATCTAATTTTCTGTCTTACTAAATCGCTTATCCAAGTACTTTCACTACATTCGCGTTTTAATTTTTCATCTTGACACTCATTTATACATTTTAATTCTATTTAGTTAATGCATTTAATACATTATCATTTATTATTATCATCAATTTATCATGACAACTTTTATCAAGATTGTCAGCTCTGAAAAATTAAACACACTAATGATTAATTGGCACGTTAATTATAACGATGACAAAAAATAGACATATATTTAACACTTCATTATAATAACAATAAAAAAATTTTTAACTTCCACTAATGAACTTTTATAATCTTTTGGAAGCATTGTTTTTTTTTAATAAGCATTTAAATCGTCATACTCTAATTGTTTAATGACGTTGTAACCCTGAAAATAACGTAGGAGTTAGAAAATGTTGAAAGGTGGATGTATATCAAAAATTATACTCGCCATATGTTGTACAACGTTTTAGTTTTATTTAGGAGACTTCATTTCTTGAGGTACTTGGAAAACGCGAAAATTATTTTATATTAGTAACTCCCGCGCTTCGAACCAGTACGTTTATACCAGTAACGTCAAAATAAACGAATATAGTTTTTTTTATTTTTATATTTTTTATTTATTCAGTGACAATAATAATAATAGTAATAAATTTATCTGAATAATAATTTCGCAAATATATATAAGTGAGTAAAATGCCGGGTTATACTACGACATATCGTTATACGATTGAACGTCATCCGAAAGACGAAGAAGCGGCAATTTATTGGGTACGATTATTATTATATAATGTTATTGTTTTAAAATGTATATAGATATTGATAAATATTATTTTAAAATATCAAATTACTGTAAATATATTATGGTCCATTTAAATTTGTATAGACGCTAATATTTAATGGTTTTACAGTAAATTTGCCAGATGTTTCAGTTGTTGCCAAACTGTCAATTTCATATCTTTTTACATCATCATTTATCATATATTTATTAATTAGTTTTTATTTTTTAAATATTTAAAAAATGTAATGTGAGATTTAATGAAATTATTGTAAGATTTAAAGAATATTTAAATAACTAAGGTAATAAAGGAAGTCAGGTTCGTTTTGTTACGATGAAAGTCAAGATCACAAATGATGCAACGGGAGAATGATTTAATTATAACTACACATTAAGCTTTTAATAATAACCTTGACATATTAACTGGAAAGTTATGAGAATATTATTACTGACTTTGAGTTTACCCTTCACTATTTTTGACACATTTGTCAGGGTGCGATGACGAACAGCAAACAAATGAGTTTAAAAAAAAAAAAGAAGAAAATTAGAATAAGAAGAAAAGAGCAAAATGTAAATGGACTATAAGCCAGACAAACGAGAAGATGAAAGGAAAAGTAATTGCAGTTTGCAGCAGATTTATAGGCGCAGATGTAATAAAAGACATATGGTCGATATCGGGTTGAGCTTTTATTGAATTTGGGTTAAAATATAAATATAATAAAATTATTATTTTTATTTATTCATTAAATCATTCAATTATTATTTTATATTATTCGAAGACTGTAATTTTATAGTTATTTGATGTATCGTAAATTATAAATGTTATTGGAATAGAAGTTTAAATGTATAAAGGAATATTAATTTATATTAATGATAAATAATTGATTGATTGTCATCGAAAGTTAAATATCGAGGGCAAGAAAAAAAAGTTAGATGGAGATCATGATGTGGCAAGAGAACACAAACGACAGATTATTTGTGCCAGCTAAGAGCCTTCAGCTATTTTCAGCATATCGTATTCGTTTCTCTTATTCTGTAACAAAACAAAAAATATTATTACCTTTCAAATTTATTTACCGCACTGTCATTAAAAAAAAATTATTTAATAATCATTATTTCTGAAAAAAGGCGAAACCTATAAAAATAGATATTGATAACAATAATTATTTTTTTTTTAGTAATGATATAAACAACAGTATATTTTATTAATTCATTAAATAATATACATGCCTGCTTAAAAAATCCGATAGATTCTTATAGCAGTATATGTAAGGCCCCATACTTAATTATAGCACTCATAGAATTCATTTACTCTCATAAAATATCTGTGATTTATGAAAATCTATTGGATTCTATGAGATTTTCTAAACAGCGATATCGCCTAACATTTTAAGAAACTGTTAACAGTTTAGTACAACTGTCACAAGTGATGATTGATATGGAGCAGGTAGAAAATGATTAAATGTATATATGCGTAACGTCATGTGAACAGTGTGGAAAATTCTAAGATTATTTAAAAACAACTGCTATACTATATATTATTGTTTCATAAATTAATAATATAATATAGTGAAGAAAAGAAAAGAGCTGAATTTAACACGTAGACCAGGGATTCTTTCGTCATATTCATGCGCGGTAACCAACTGACGTGACATAACGATGTATATTGCTGCCAAGATTTAATAATCTACATTGCACCTAGCGATTTATGTAATTTCTTTTATTGTAACTGCAAAAAGTTAACTTCAATCATAATTGCATGTTTGCCAACGGGTATCATATTTCTGCTTTAACTTTATTTCAATAACGGATATCTATTATTATTATTTCAGTATAAACAAACTCTTTGCGAGAAAAAAAAATTGTAGATTTATTTAACTATAATAATCTGAGAAAAAATATTTCAGATCTAATGGGATCTAATTAAATAAACAGTTTTTAAAATTATAAATTTAAATTAATTTTAATATTAATAGATCTCTTCAGATCTAAAATATTTTTGATATTTATTTTATGTTTGATAATTTGCGTTCTTTAAGCTTTGAATTTTACAGATTTAAGCAATTAAAAGTAATATATTTTCATAGATCTAAATTATTTTTTCCCAAAAAAAAAAAATTATATAAAAAAATCGAGAAAATTTATAAAAAAATACTTCGGAAAAATTAATTTCAAAATTTTTATAATTGAAGATAATTTAAAATTATAATTAAGATAAGAAAAATTGTCTTTTAAACTGATAGATATTTATCGGCAGATCTATTATTTAGTTGAGTTGTTTCAACTACGACGTGTACAAACTTTCTTCTGCATGTCAGACGATCCGCAAATTATTTTATTTTTATAACTTGATACGTGGGTGTTTTAGCCGTCTCATCGCTAACTATTAGCCCATCAGTGATGTTTACATGAAAAAATATTAATTGGTAATGTTGACATGCCTGTCAATTAATTTTTATTTTATAACTAATAATAGTATTTTTAATTATAAAAAAATAAATAAAAACTGTTTAAGACAAATAAGATTTATAATTTAATTATTATTTTGTCTTTTAATTAAATATAATGAACTGTGATTTTTAATTTTGAATAACTTAAAATATAAAAAAAAAATCTTAAATTTATAATTACATATTTTACACAATTTATTTGTAAATGAGTAATGTCGCGTGTTTTGGCAATTATCCAAATAAATTAGAGAGTGCGAAGGAATTTCGAAATTTAAGCAAGTGGCCTTAATCCCCAGATTCATGAGATAAAATATAATGCAAAAATTTTGACTTTAGAATGCAAGTAAACAAATAAATTCATTGCCAATAACATTTTTTAGCCTTTATAACGAATATTTGAAATTTTGTTGTTTAATTATAACAACTACTTCCCTGATTAAACAAAACGATTCACTCAATGATGAATGGTATATCTATATAGTAGTAAAATTGAATTTTTTAAATTGTTTTGAATCGTTTTATTTAATCAGGGTTGATAAATTTAAGGGGAACCACTAGTGTGACCGCCTGAAAAAACGATTTCTTGTAATTTTTTTAAAGAAAACTAGAGCATGGAATATTTTAATCTTTTAAGGATATATTTGTGGATATATAATGAATACAAGATAAAATTTTCGGACCAAAAAATTAAAAATTCAGTGAGTTATTCACAATCTCCCAACGCTCAAAAAAAAAGTCTCCTTATTGCTGCAGTGATAGCGACCCACACAGTGCATGAAATAAAAAGAACCAAAAAGTTTATTAAACTATATGGTATATTTTCCGTACTATGACCCTCGGGCTAAAAAAAAAATTGAAATTAAAAAAAATGGCGAAGTTCTTAAAAAAAATTTCAAATTTTGCGTGAAAATTTCATGATTTTTGGCCTACCAAAATTACATTTTTGATTCGATCGAAAAACTAGAGGTTCGTGGTACGTAGAAAAACATATAAAAGAAACTGCAATTCAAATCAAGTCGATCGGATAATTTGTCTTTGAGTTATAGATGCAGCAATTTTGAAAAATGTGTTTTTGAGAACCGATAAAAGCGGCTGCTCTTCAGATGGCTGTAACTCAAAAAAAACTATTCGAGATATGCACTTAAAATTTTAGTATGCTATTTTTGAAGGTATAGACTATCGAAATATGGAAAAAAAAAATGATTGATTTTTAAAAATTTCACACTAGTGCTCTCCCTTAAATCAAAATATTTTTATAATAAAACTTAAATATAAAAACATATTCTTTCTTTATTTTATTTCAGCCATACCGTACGACTCCTTTAGTCTTGCCAGGTGCCAAGATAAAGAAGGATGCTCCATTAGGTGAATGTTATCTTCGTCATCATCCAAATCCAATGATAAGAGCTGCTCCTCATCATTACGAGGTTGCTCATCCTGAGGTGGCGATGAAACAAAAAGTAGGTAGATACAGCCGACAGTTTCAATACTATGCTGAATTTACTGTCCAGCTCAAGTCTCGAAGTGATCCGAAATCAGCATAAAAATTATGGAATTATTTAGAAAAAAAAAAAGAAAAAGAAAAATAAGAGGGGATATCCCATTAAAAAATTATTTTTGCTAAATACTATCTATATTTTTTTTTTTTTTATTTATTTTATCGTCGTTAATTTTATATATAATTTCAAAATTATATTTTATTTAAATGTTTTTATCTATTTTTCATTATAATAATACGTTAAAAACAGGTGGCGGAATCAGTTTTGCAGCGTGTCTTAGGACCGAATGAAGTTCCAAAGGTTTGATTCAATTTATTTGAGTCGCTTTTATGCTTCAAACCAGATTTTGTTTATTTTTTTTCTTATCATAATTTATAATGTTAACCGCAGCATTTGTGTTTTCAGATTATCAAAGAAAAAACAAAATTTATTCATTTATTTTTTCCAATCATTTGAAAATTTTTTAATCACGCTTCGGCTTTATCGCATTTATCACTAGATTTCGTTTTAATTTCGAAATATTTTCATACTGCTTAGAAAAAAAAAATAAACTGAGATATACTTTTATATATTTTAGCTAATACAATATTATTGCGATAAATATATTTATATACTCGATGCACTAATAAAAAAAATATAAAAAACAAGGATTGATTGTAAATTAAAGTCAATAATTGCCACTCATGTGTGTTCTCATAAAATTATTAAATAATAGATAAAAGTTACTAATAAAGTTGCAGTTAAAATTGAATAAAAAAAAGCTATAAATTTATTTTTATTAGTTTTGCCAGTGAGAAGTGAGTGAGAATCCCATAATATTTAAATTAACTAAAAATCGTTGGTGCTTTTTCTTGTGAAAACCACCAAATATTGAAATGATTAAAAAAATTAATTTTAATTTGTTTTTATTTATTAATTATTAATTAATTTTTTTTTTTTAAACCTTTACCTCAAATTACCCAGTATGAATGATTGTTTGTCTAAACAGGTTGTCCATAAGCAATTCAATTCACCGATTGGACTGTACTCTGAACAAAATATCGCAGACACTATTAAGTGTCAGACTACGGCCATTCCGTAAGTAAATAAATATTATTTTTTAAATAAAATATATATTATATTTTTTAAATTAAAAAAAAACAACTGAATATTAATTTATGAAATTTAAATAATTAATATTTAATACAGCTTTTAACAATGTAATAATAATTATAATAATTGAGGAAAGCTGCTGAATGTCTTGGAGCTTGCGATAAAAGTATTTACAATTATTAAAAATTTATCGAAAATAAGCTTATAATTAATTTAAATAATTTTAAATTTTGTTTTATAGCTGAATGCAATTGGTATGCTTGCATATTAATTATTAATATTAATATAACTAAATATTTTAAAATATTAGGTACACTTTATTAAATCCTATTTAAATATTAAAAAAAAAAAGTCAAATATAAAATAAAATATTTAAAAAATTTGATCAAAGATGAATTTGAAATAATTTTTTTGATCTAAGCCTTTGGTAATCGACAATATATCAACATATGTGTATTGTTTGCTTTTTCCAGCATTTTTATAGATTTTTCCTTCGTGAAACAAAAACGAGAAATTGAGGAACAGGCGAAATTAATGAAGGAAAAGGCCCGGGAGGCTGCTTCTAAGAATCCATGGCCACAATTTAATGGCCCGAAATAATTTATTTATTTAAATAAATATTTCATTATTATTATTATTAGTCATACACGGATTGTTTATAATTTATTATTGTATTTATTCAGATTATATTTATTTATTTATTCATTATTTTATTCCCATTTTAGTTTTTAAATTATGCAGTATTTCACGAGTATTATTTAAAATCGCTTTATTAAATATAATAGATTCAGCGAAATATATTCATGACTTTTAAAATTTAAATCAACGAAAAAAAAAAAATCTAAAATAAAACATAGTTTCACATATTATTGCATGCACTCATTTATTTAAATAAAATATTTATTTATTTTTGAACTAACACTATATCATTTAATTACTTATTTTTTTAATAAAAATGTGTATTGCTTTATTGCTCGATTGATTTGTTATTTAATTAATAAAAATTATTTATTTATTAAAATATTAGTTATCCGTTTGCACGAGAATGTGCTCGTAAGCTTTGTAGATTTTATGTGCAACTTTAAAAATAATAAAGACGAGATATATATTTAGTAATATACATCAGATGTAATTAACATTTTAGTATCGTTTAATAACGCGAGTTAAGATTTCGTGTAAATTAAATATAGTGCAATGAAGCCGGTCAAGTATGATCCAAGCAAAAGCGAGGCATATAAAGCTCTTCAAGAAGAAGAAATGGGATATGATGTACAAGAAGTCAGTCAGCCGCCACGTGCTGGCGTTTTTGCACCTCAGAGAGCTCATCATCACAGAGTAAGATTTTTTTTTTAACTCTAGCGGATCCAAATTACAGTAAATTATCGCATTTCACCACAAAATACCGTAATTTACTGCAAATCCACCGCATTTTACGGTAACTTGGGACAAATTTGCAGTAAATTACAACATTTTGCGGTAAAATACGGTATTCAGAAGAATTACGGTAACATAGGTAATTTACGGTAGATTTCGGTAAAATATCGCACTTTTACTGCAAAATACTGCTGTATTGCCGCAATTTTATAGTAAATTGACGTGAGCCGTAGTATTTTACCTCTAGCTACCGCAGTCGGCCATAAGTTACCGCACTTCAACCCTAAAATATTGATGTATTGCCGCAATTTTACCGTAAATTTGCCGCAAAATTCGGTATTTTACTGTAAATTACAGCAATCTGCTGTAAAGTGCCGTATTTTTACTGCAAATGCCGTATTTTACGGTAATCTATGGTAATTCTTCTGAACATGGTAAATTACGGTATTTTACGATAATTGCCATAATTTACCGTAATTCGGATACGCTAGGGAATATATAGTTCATATTACCATAAAGAAATATTTATTTTTTCGTATTCTATTTATTAAATAGCAAACACATGCTCCACCAAAAAGTCCTGCTTTGTCACATGTAAGTGATATTTATTATTTATCCTATACACAATTAATGTTGTAAAAACTAATAAGAGTAATTAAGAAGTTTATATTTTTATAAATTTTTAATTGCATTTTAATAATAATTAATATTTAAATAAATTGGCTAAAAAAAAGTAGTTTCTCAACATTAATTTATAGTTATAATTAAAACTGCATTATGTCACTTCATTCCACGAATTATTGTCGTAATTATTCGTTTTAAAAAAAATAAAAAAACTTTATTTGTTAGCACATTTGAAGAAATTTTATATTAGTAAATAATAAGATAACATGAAATGTTCCTCTGAGCATGATTGTTTAATTAATTATGATATATTTGTTTGATTAAGGGTGGAATGTATCGGCCCTTTCCTCTTCCTTTTGTAAAGGACCGCGTCAACGGCTACTAAATTTAAACATCAATTGTACGTTCATTATTATCATAAAAAATAATTGAGAGAGAAAAAAAATCATAACTAATATATGAAATTAATAACTTTAATAATTCATCCTTTGTTTTATGAGTGTTTTAATGAAGTAAAGTTGATTTTTGTGCATGAAATTAGTTAAAATGTTGATTAAAAATATTGTTTCTTTTTTTTTTTTTTATTTACAGGCAAGTGGTTACGACGATGATGGCGAAAAAATTCATCAAAGCAACAGTTTTAAGAGAATTATGTACAGTGTGCTTGGAACAACGGATTATTAAATTATCATTCAACCATTGATACAAAACCTGTCATCTTAAAATATATATTATAATACGATATTTAACTTAATATTATTTTGTTTAACGCATAAAAATAATTACGTTAATTGTAACAAATAATAAGAATTTTAAAAAAGCATTAATTCGATTATATTATAGAATCAATATTAAATGCATTACATGTTTATCAAATAAAAAATATTTTTGATGAAAAATCTAGAAATTTTTTTCTTTCAATAATTTTTTTAAATTAAGTTTGGGTAATATTCGGATGGAGAGAGTTGTCCACAGTCAGGTAAGATGATATTTTTGCAAAAATAAATTTTCATTTACCACACTTGTATGATGTTGGTTTATTTAACTGAATTTATTTAAACAAAAACTAATCTTTTATATATATTATTTTATATCTCTTATACTTATATTTTAACTATTTATATAAACTTATAATAAAATTTGATCTTAAGTTTAAGAGTATGTTTAAAAGAAAAACACATAAAATAAATACTAAGAATGACGAATGCATGGGTGATATTGTTTATTCTTTAGGTATATGTAAGTGGACCTATGCGGCCAAATAAATGGTGTTAGCCACTAAGATGTTGGTTGAAGTTAGTTAGTCTGAAAGCTTACGTCTTATGAGTAAGATATTATTTCCGATTGCGATTAAATAAAGTTAAAGTAATTGAGAAAACTGAGTGAATAAATTATTTCCATAATTTAAAAATTTATTTCAGATTTTACTGTTTGTATACCCATCAGACTTACTATGTTGTTTAGTGGTAGTTGGGATTTCTTGCCAATGAGACAGTAGATATCTCATTTCGAGTTCTAGTTCTTTTTTTATAGTTTTAATTTACTGAGCCCATATCAGCCTACTGTCTATAGGTACATTCCCAGGTATTTGAGCTCACTTACTGATGTTATAGGATTATTATACACATCATGACGTGATATGTACTGCTGTCTCGTTCTTGGAACGAACATATTATGGAAATTTAAAATTTAGTTTCTCATAAAATTTTGTACTCTTTTTGTCAATAAGGAAAATATCCCAGGTGTCCATCTCCGATTTCGATAAGACTGAGATGTTGTTCTCCGCCGAAATCTAAGGAACTCGTATTTTTTTTTAGCTGCGGCAAAATATATCTAGGGGAAGAAACCACCCCTCAAAGATTAGGCTCTAAAAAAGTGTTTTTCAAGTTTTAGATACTTGCAGTTTGAATAATCGAATGGGACCAACGGCATCATTTTCGGGGTGAATAATGATGAAGAATGCCTTTTGTTTCATAATAGGGTAATAAATAGAACAAAAGTAATAAGGGTGGTTGAAATTCACAGAACTTTTATAATAAATCGGTCTATCGGTTGACCCTGCGGGCCAGCCCTAAAACTTTCCGCTATTTTCAAACTCCGTGAGCTCGAAAACATTGTTGTGAATACATTGTCGAGCTCAAAAATAATTTTTGAAAAAAAAAACGTTTTTTTACCATTCTTTCTCCAACGAAATCTATCAAACGAATTGACCGATTGAGACAGTTGAGGTGGCAATCGACGTGTTTTATTGAGTTCTAAAGCTGATCAGATTTTAGAATTGATTTATCTAGTCGTTTTTGAGAAATTTCGAAAATACTAAAAATAATTTTTTTTTTAATTCTTTCGACAACGGTTTCTCTTTGACGAATGAACCGATTTTGATGGTTGGGGTGGCATTCGACGCGGCTTATGAAGTTTTAGAGCTGATTAGATTTTGGAATCAATCCGCCAAACACATTAAAAGTTATCCATAAAAAACATTTTTGAAAAAATTTTATTTTTGGAATATCTTCGAACGCACTTTACCAATCAAGCTCAATTTTTTACAGCTTTTAGATATTAACGAGCCGCGTCGAATGACACCTTGACGATCCAAATCGGTTCATCCGTTCGAAAGTTACAGGTATTTACATACTTACGTGAACACACATACATACACTCGGACATCATCTTGAAATTATTCAGAATAGCTTCCTAGAACCTCAAAACGTCAAGATCTCTTCGAAATTTGATTTTCGAAAATCGGACTGAAACCAAAATAACTTCTTGAAGGAAATCATTCCCATTATATATAGGAACTATTCCTATAAATTATAGTATCCATTCCCATAAATTATAGGAACCATTCCCATAACATTATAGGAAGGGATCCCATAATGCAATTGGAATATTTTCTATATCATTATGGGAATCATTCCCATACTATCATGAAAATATTAATTTTAAAAAAAGTGTGTAAATCACTTCTACAATACACAGAAATATTATTAAACGAAAAAACAAAAATTCAAACATTGAAAAAAAATTCGTAATTGGCAAAAAACATCAAAATTTTAAACCGAAATTTTTTGTCAGCGCAGAACATTCAAGAAAAGTCAAATTTTGGAAATAAAAATTTAAATTTCGATAAAATCTCAAATTTTGAAAAAATTTCTACACTATTTTGCAAAAATAAAATTGATATTCTAGGGATAGTTCCTATAAGATTATGGGAATGCTTTCCATAATAGTATGGCTACAGTTCTTATACTATTATAGGAACTATTCTCATAATGCATAGAAACACTTACCATAATTTTCTTTCCGTGTAGATACGTATTTTGATGTTAAATATATTTATATATATACATATAAGATTACGTTCTCGGGAAAAAATGATTTTGCCTAATTATATATAATTATGTATGATGAAATATGAAATTATTAAATGATCTCTGATCAATTTTTGTCGCTAATAAAATGATAAATTTATTTCGGAAAATTTGGCAGTAATTAAAATATATACATATATAAATATAAAAGGATTTGATATAACAATCGAGAAAAAAAAAACACAGTATTTAAAGACGAGAACTTTGTTTTCTCTTGTAAATGTTGAAGTGTAATATAATCAGCTTTAAAATAAATAAAAGGTGTATAATAAATACATAAAATATATTGTTTTTTATTTTATTTTTATTATGACATAGTACAAAATTAATTTTACGTATTTTGTAATATCGGTTTTATACTAGAGTTCGGGTTTGGTAGCACGAGCGATCCCTGGTGTATCTAAATTACGGTATTTGGAAAAATTTCGGTAAATTATAGAATTTTACGGTAACGCAGTATTTTTTACAGTAAACTTGAGGTATTTTAATTACGCCCTGGCAGATCCGAACTACGGTAATAACCGAAATTTACGATAACTTGCCGTAGTTTACGGTATTTGGAATAATTACGGCACTCTATGATAAATTTCTGGCATTTTGTGGCAAATTTCGCGGTCTTTTTACCGTAAATTCGCGGTGAAATAATTATAAATTACCTTAGCATTGCGGCAAGGTCCGCGACATTTTACCATATAGTAAAGTATTACACTATTAAAATGAAAAAATATTGCTAATATCGATATTGTCAAAATCAACGTACAGCTTGGGAAGGTTTGTATTAGTTCGTGGTTTAACAACTTTTAATCCTTGTTCAAAATGGTCTTTTGTTATTTTTTTAGCATATGTATTTTCTAACAATGCATTGAAAACAGCTTCCTGACATAATGCACGGATTTCTGCACCGGAATAACCCTCAGTTTTTTCTACGAGATCATTAATCACGACACTTTCATCTATAGGTACTTTTTTTAAATGTATTTTAAATATTTCTTCACGAGTTTGACTATCCGGCAATGGCACTTCAATAACTGTACCAAATCTTCCTGGCTCTAAGAGTGCCTATAAAATTAATTTTTAAATAATTAATTAGATATTTATTGAAAGAAATGAAAATGTTGACAAGTAGATATGTATGGTTGTAATTAAGATCAATTATTACCTCATCAACACGATCAAGTTTGTTAGTAGCAGCGAGAAGTTTAACATTTCCTAATTCAGTAACACCATCAAGTTCCGTTAATAATTGTGTTAAGAATCGTTCTTGTACATTGTTGCTAGCGTTGTCGCTGGATTTTTCACCACCGATAGCATCGATTTCGTCAATAAACACAATTGATGGCGCATTTTCTCTTGCTCTACAAAATACTTCTCGTACTGCACTCTCGTATCCGCCGACCCACTTTGAAAATAACTCTGGACCCTGAAAACATTTATTATTTTATCAACTTCTTCCACTTTGCGGGAAATTTCAAACTACAAATTTCGTTTTCTGATTCCTTAAATTTTAAATTATAAATATCTCAATATAATGCATTATTTTTAAAAAATATAAAATACTTTTAGGTATTGCAAAAAAAATTTTCTGGCATTTTTCAAAAAATTGCATACTTGCAAAAAATATCACACTTTATTTTTAATAAGGGTCATTCCACGTCAAATCGACTAATAGTTGGAATCGACCCCTTCCGATTTGGATGAAATTTGGTCACAAGTTTGCTTTTATCATAAAACAAAGTTGTGCCAAAGAAAAAAATTAAAAAAAATTTTTTCGAAAAGTTTTTCAAATTTATTTTTGTAATATCTCGAGAACTATTATAGTTACAGATATGGGCCAAATTGCATTTTAAAGACGATACTTAAGACTTAAAAAAAAACTTTTTTTGGGTTAAATTTTTAAATAATTAAAAAGTGGGAAAATTTTGAAATTTAGAAAATCATAAAAATCAAAGCCCGCTATGAAATTTTTGGCTCATTTTTTTTTTTACAGAGTACCTCTTACTAATCTTAAAATACTCTGAAATTTTCAAGAGGGTTTTTTTTTTCGAAGATATAAATTTTTGAATTTTGAAAAATTAAATTTTTTTTTTTTATTAAACTTCGCATTTTGTTAAGTTATATAATTATTTAATTTTGTTATTCTTAATAATAAAAAATCGGTCTATCGGTTGACCCTACGGGCCAGCCCCAAAACTTCCCGCTGTTTTCGAGCTCTTTGAGCTCGAAAACATCGTTGTAAATACATTTTCGAGCTCTTCGAGCTCGACAATACTTTTGTATACCTTTAGTTTCGAAAAAAACCGTTTTTAGCATTTCTTTCTTCCACGATATCTCTCAAATGCATCAACAGATTGAGATGGTTAAGGTGGCAATCGACGCGTTTTATTAAGTTCTAGAGCTTATTAGATTCTGAAATTGACTGACACTTCAAAGATAATCGAAAAAAACCGATTTTACCATTTCTTTCTCCCGCGATAACTCTCGAACGAATTATCCGATTTTGATGTTTGAGGTAACAATCGACGCGTTTTCTTGAGTTCTAGAGCTGATTATATTTTAAAGTCGATTGTATAAGTCGTTTCTGAGAAATCAATAAAAAACTAAAAAAAAAAATTTTTTTTTTTTCGCAATTGGCCAATATCTTCGAGACTACTTGATTAAATGATGTAAAATTTTCAGAAAAGTTGATGGCCAAAAAGCTCTTTCGATTGCCGCCTTAACTATCCAAATCGGTCTAGTAGTTAAAAAGATATAAAGAGTTTACATACATACACACACACACAGACACACATACATACAGGCACTCGGACATCATTCTGAAAATAGTCAGAATAGCTTCCTAGGACCTCAAAACGTCGACATCAGATGAAATTTCGATTTTTGCAAATCGGGGTAAAAACAATAACTTTCCGAATTTTTCGGCAATCGCCGATTTTCTTAGCGGGAACTTAAAAATAAAATTCACCATATGATAATGAAAGAATAATTACAAAATTTAAATTGTTTTTTTATTGTTCGTAGTAAATTTCAAAAATAAATCAGTAGAAAAGTAGCACACTCTACCATCTATGTATGGGGTACTCCACGCCAAATAGGACGGTTTTAAACATTTTAATTTCCGTCATTTTTTGATATTTTTTGTACTCATCAAAAACTCATCCTCTTAGATTTTAAGATTTTTTTGATCATTGGTTCGAAAGGTATGGAATTTAAAAAAAACCGCTTTTTTCATGGTTTTTTGCTTATAACTTTTTGAAAAATAGTTTAAATAAAAAAACTCAATGAATAAAATAGTTTCGTTTGCCCATGTTCTTTTAGAAAGAAAAAATATGAATAATTTTTTGGAAAAATTTTTCCGCATCATTTTCGAGTTTTTTCCCCGCAATCAAAGGATTTTTTTTACTCAGAATTACTAAGAATAACAAAATTAAATAATTATATAACTTAGCACCATGCGAAGTTTAATAAAAACAAAAAAATTTAATTTTTCAAAATTTAAAAATTTACATCTTTGAAAAAAAAAACCCTCTTGAAAATTTCAGCGTATTTTAAGATTAGTAAGAGGTACTCTGTAAAAAAAAATGAGCCAAAAATTTCATAGCGGGCTTTGATTTTTATGATTTTCTAAATTTCAAAATTTTCCCACTTTTTAATTATTCAAAAATTTTATTCAAAAATTTTACTCAAAAAAAAGTTTTTTTTTGAAGTCTTAAGTATCGTCTTTATAATGCAATTTGACCAATGTCTGTAACTATAATAGTTTTCGAGATTTTACAAAAATAAATTTGAAAAACCTAAAAATGGTGAAATTTTGAATTTTGCATAACTTTTCGAAAAAATTTTTTTCTTTGGTACAACTTTGTTTTATGATAAAAGCAAACTTGTGACCAAATTTCATCCAAATCGGAAGGGGTCGATTCCAACTATTGGTCGATTTGATGTGGAATGACCCATAACTTAAATTTCCAATGGAAAAAATTTTTTCTTTTAATTGTAATAAAATATTTGCGATAAAAAAAATACTATAAATTCAGAAATTTTTGTAAATATTTTGTAACTGAAAATTTTTGGAACGTGTTTTTAAAATTTATCATGAAAAAAAAATTTTGTGGCGTAAAAAACATTTTGCATTTTGAGATAAAGAAAAAAATTTCTTAGGACAAAAAATCATTTTTAACTTCCCGCTAAGAAAATTGAAAGTTTTTAAAAATACGGAAAGTTATTGATTTCGGTCCGATTTTCGAAAACCGAATTTCTATCAGATCTTGACGTTTTGAGGTTCTAGAAAGCTATTCTGACTAATTTCAAAATGATGTCCGGGTGTATGTATGTATGTAAATATCTGTAACTTTTGAACGGATGAGCCGATTTGGATCGTTAAGGTGTCATTCGACGCGGCTTGTTGATATCTAGAAGCTGTGTAAAAAAAAATTCTCACCAAAGATGAGCTCTTAATTTTAATTTTAAGTACTCGCTAAATGAATTTGAAATTTTCCCATTTAATTAACATGTAAATTTTTATTTTTTTTTTTTTATTTATCTATAGCTCCGCGGCATTGCAAGATATTTAGTCGCCATTAGGCAGAAATAACAGAGGGATCCTTCTTCTTTAAAAGTGCCTGTAGCTAATTTATTATTTTTTTTTTTTTTCCTTATTGGCTATCGTCCCAATTGGGCCACGTGCCAGAATAATGCACCAAAGCCAATGTTTTCTCAAATTTCATGGTTTTTTTTCATTTACTCGCAAACCACTAACTTTAGAAGAAAATTGTATAGGGCTTTTTTATAGAGAATTTTATTCCCTACAAAAAAGGTCATTTGGTCGATTACCGTAGAGCTAGTCGTTTCCGAGATAAATCTAATTAAATATCTAAAAATTTGAGATATCGCAGTTTTATCCACGATTTTAGTACTTTTTTATAAAATTATGGCTGAAGAAATATATAATATTTTCTGGTTACTATATCATCAAAAATATGTCCAGTAATACGAAACTGTCTCTTATTACACTTACCTCCATCTTTTTTGATCTTAACCCAAATGTCTTTGTTCTCCCTGATTAAAAATACTCATTGGGAGGGATTGAAAATTTTTTCAATTCTTTTCAATCCCTACAGAGGTATTGAAAAGTATTGAATGGAATTGAAATTTGGATCATTTGAATACTTTGCAATTCTTAAAATGGAATTCAAAAGTATTGAAAAGAATTCAATCTTTTATCATTTCAATACCTTCCAATATGGAATTATTTTGGTATTGAGAAGGATTGAAAAAGATTAAAAAATTTCAATTCATTCGAATTCTTTTCAATCCCACACGTGACCCGAAATGTGATATTATTTTGGTATTGAAAAGTATTCAGAAAGATTAAAAATATCAATTCATTTGAATTCTTTTCAATCCTACACTCAATCCGAAATATCGGACTATTTAGGTATTGAGAAGGATTGGAAAAGATTCAAAAATTTCAATTCATTTGAATTCCTTTCAATCCTACACATGACCCGAAATGTGATATTATTTTGGTATTGAAAAGTATTCAGAAAGATTAAAAATATCAATTCTTTTGAATCTTTTTCAATTCCTCGGAAGTTTAGAAATTCTCATATTATTTTGGGATTGAAAAGTATTAATTTTATGTCCAGATGAAAATGTTGGGGTATAGAAAGTATTCAAAAGTATTCAATTCTCATCTTTTTCAATCCCTCCCAATGAGTATTTTTAATCAGGGCTACCATCGGAAGTTTTTTCAATTACTACCTCTCTCAATACAAAGATAATTGTTTCATACTTTTTATAATTACATATAAATGTGTAACATGTATTTTCATGTTTTACTCTGATACATGATATGTTTCTACAGCCATAGTTTCATAAAAAATAATAAAATCGTGGATAAAACAGCAATATCTTAAATTTTTAGATATTTAATTAGATTTATCTCGGAAACGACTAGGTCTAAGGTAATGGACTAAATGACCTTTTTTGTAGGGAATAAAATTCTCTATAAAAAAAGTCCTGTACAATTTTGTTCTTAAGTTAGTGGTTTGCGAGTAAATGAAAAAAAACCATGAAATTTGAGAAAAAATTGGCTTCAAGATTTTTAACCAGTGAGGCCGGTTACAAAACGTAAATTAGCTACAGGCACTTTTAAAGAAGAAGGATTCCTCTGTTATTTCTGCCTAATGGCGACTAAATATCTTGCAATGCCGCGGAGCTATAGATAAATAAAAAAAAAAAAAATAAAAATTTACATGTTAATTAAATGGGAAAATTTCAAATTCATTTAGCGAGTACTTAAAATTAAAATTAAGAGCTCATCTTCGATGAGAATTTTTTTTTACATGTTTAGAACATTATTCCGTCGATGGACTAGAAAAAAAAAAATAGTCGTTTCAAACGAAGCACCCTAGTATTCACAAGAATGTTGTCGAACTCAAAGAGCTTGAAAATAGCGGGAAGTTTTACGGCTGGCCCGTAGGGTCAACCGATAGACCGATTTTTTTGTACTTTTTCACTCGTTCATCTTTCTTAACTTTTTATGAAGAAGTGAAAAATTTAAAATAAACTTTGTTAAGACACGCGAAAAAAATTAAGAAAATTATCGGAAAAATTCTTAAACCGACTAGTGTTTCTAGTTACAATTTTCAAAATTTCCAAATGAGCAAGACTGAAATTCTCAAGTTTCTCACACGAAAGATCTTCCCAATATTTTCTCAACTTTTTTTTTTTTACACAGTAATATTAATGAATAATTGTATATTAAAAAAAAAAAATAACCTTGACGTTGATAAAATTGAGTTTGCTCTCAGTCGCCAAAGCTTTAGCGATCATGGTCTTTGAACAACCCGGTGGACCATGCATCAA